>CM031987.1:4196314-4231891 GCA_018804465.1 Populus tomentosa | reverse complement strand
CATTCCATGATCCGCTCTCTCTCTTAGAAATTGGTCCATGCTGTAGTCCACTAAATTATTTAGCAAGACCATGAACATTTATTTTTGCAGAAGACCAACTGTTTCATCAACGATTTAAGAGAGATTTTCTTTAAAATGTTCCGTTCAAAATGTGTTTTCGTATAAAAAAAGTGTGCATCTCTACCACAAAAACATTTATCATATCCTTCAGGTATAAATGCTGAAATGATTTGTATCGTAGCTTAAGCTTGCGCATAATCGCAGGGTTCATCATCTGTGCTGGGATAGACTTGAAGACCATACAATCACCAGGTACTAATTAACATGAGGTTTGACATCACGAAAAAATATGCTGCTTATCAAAGCAGTACCGTACAATGATCTAATCCAATTAGATTTTGTGTGCGCGCCTTTGCCTCAGTTGTTTTGCTTGTGAATTTAAGGACTGGTGATGAAACAGAGGTTTCTCTAAAAATTACCCTTTATTAGATCAGAAGGAAGCCTTACAATGTTTATCCACTTAAAGATTCAAACGGCTCTTGATTTAACCCCAATTGGTGGTATTTCATGTAATCAATTCCGTTTAATCTTATACAGCACAAGATCTGCTCTGGCAACTCTTCTACTTTGTTCCCCTGTTATAAAATGAGAATACAAACTCCTCATGAATATCAACTCCACAAACCACCATAGAAAATCTAAAACGTTTTCAATTTCTTTATTCTTGAAAAATAAAACACGGAAAGATATACTTGCCTGAATTGTGAGGCCAATATCCAGCACACAAATTTTAAGCCTGTCTAGGAATGCTTGAAAACCTTTCCTAGAGATATAACTGAACCTATGCATATCGATGTCAATCTCGAAGTAGTTATCTCCCTGCAAAAAAGTACCAAAAAAACCCTGGTATATAAGAAGGAAAAATTTATAAAACCATCTGGCACCGTTTCTTATCTGGTTTAATACAGCTACTTAGACTGCTCGTATTACATTGTCTCACTGTAAAAATAGAAGATCAAAGTAGCAGAATAGCAACTGAAGCATCCCGGTACAGGAATGACCCTTCAAGTCACTACAGTAACATTAATAAATCATTTTTGTTTATGAAAAACTAAGGTATTTAAATATAGGCGTGAACGATTACGATTATCTAGTACCCAGCTGCAAATTGTGTTTGTATAATCAAGACATTAAAAGTCATGTTTTAAATGGAAACAAGTAAAATGGAGTTGAAAGACCAGTATGAGTTGTTGGACAAGAATATACCAGGTAAAACTCATGTTGAGGACGTGAAAGAACAGGTTTCTCATTGTAAGCCTGCATGAGTTTTCTTTCTGCAGCACTTAAATGAAGATCTTCTACATTTACAACACGGCCCAATATCTTCAGCCTTTCCCGAAAGGATGCAATTGTATCTACAGGGAAGCCTTTGACCTTTTCAACTTCATCATCAATTAATCGCTGTTTTAAGAAGGATTGTGGATATGAAACAATAAGAATAAGATTTTCAATCATTTAATAATGAAGAAAACATTAAAAAAAAAAAAACAGTGAAACGAGAGAGCAGCAAGCCTCAAATTAACATTATATACACGTTGACATGTTAAAATAAAGAAATCAGCACACCAGCAGAAAAGCCTTCTCATTCTTTTTCCCTTTTTCAGCATCATCACCAAAGATAACATGCATCAGACAGGATTATAAATATTCTGAAGTGGTAGTTTATGATAAGAGATTAAAAAAGAATGTTCATCTTACTCTGATACTTTCTTGAAAGTGGGTTGGAAGTTCCTTCGAGTAACTATCAGAAAGCTTAAAATACAAAACATAATTTGTCCCTTCTCCATCACTTTCACTCTGAAAAATTGCAGCAGGATACAAAGGAACCTGAAGAAGCCACAGTGGGGTCAGCACAAATAAATAATACGAGGAGATTTTCATTCTCCTTTAACTACACAGTCAGGAAATCCTGAATAACTGCATCCATGTACTGACAGAAAAAATGGAAATACCTGAACATTTACAACAAGGATGGGTGGGAAGTTCCCAGCAGAGTTAATAATTGGGAGGTCCACAAACCGAGCAATATGATCAACTTTTCGTGGAGACAAGAATACATCAACACCAAATGGGTAATATGCAGAACAGTTAGGAGCAAATTCCTTCTTCTTGTCCCTGCCAGAAGAAAAAAGAAGGTATTTTCAGAAGGAAACAATTTTGGTCAGGTGAGATCACATTTTAACAAGTCTGTAATAAATGAAAACCAAAAAGAAATATGAAATACTCTGCGAGATTGCACTGTGTCAAGCCTACAATAAATGAAAAACAATTATTGACCGACAAAAAATGGCTTAAATCCTATGTTTGCATTAAAATATTTTTTTTAACAATGCATTTGGAGCTGCGTATGCAATAAATCAATCCAATTCCATCAGCTTAGTTTTACCTGAAATAACTTTGTCCTCGAACTTTGAAACTGCATGGCTCAATATGAGACCAACAATCAAGCATTTTCTTTTCCATAGGGCAAAAGGGTACTTGTGAACCTGCTATTGGTCTGTGCAGAATCATCTTTGAAGAAACTGAAACCATACAGAACATAAATATAAAGAGGTCATCATACAAGTATATAGCACTTTTATAAAGGGAAAATGTGGTTTTGTTGTATTACACTACCCACTACCTCTAATAATACAAATTAGGAGCAGCGTAGATTTGTAAATTCCTTTGGGATAAACCTCAAGCATACATGACAAGCATCGTGACCTTCATATACTAGGTGATTTACCTTTTTCCCATGAAAACAAACCACAACGACACATAACTTACTGCTCTTTGCAGTTTTAGTTTATATCCTTCTCAAGTAATGTATCTCTAACATCAAATCCTCAATTCTTAATCCCAACAATCAAAAGCAACCTTAAATCACAGCCCAGTGACAAAGAGTTTCATGATAGTGCATTTTAAGAAATAAATGAACTTTTCAAAAGAAGGAATGCATGTAGAGCAACATTATCAAACATATCAACAAATCAGGCTCCATGTGTAACATAGGTGAGTAGACTGGCAATATAGTAAAAGGCTATAAGAATCCGCAGTGTTGACCTCCTGCAATATGGTATTTTGTTACATACACTCGTATGTATAAGCCTTAACGCTCATCATGAGACTCCCATGTTTCATCAACATGTATGCCTTCATTCCTTTAAAAGAACCAAAACAATTGCAAGGAATGAAACAGGTTTGCAAACATGTGAGAAGAAATATAGTTGGAAGTATTTTCCGTGTCATAACAAAACCAAATTAGAAATTATATAATTACTAAAAAATATCACCATGAATGAAATTTTACAAAAATAGAATGATACTTTTGACTTTTGGCAATCAGCAGAAAGCAATTTCATAAAGTAGAAAACAACATCAGTAGTTGACACTTCTTGATAGACCAAACTGTAGAGAAAATTCTCTGGTATTTTTATTGAATCTGAATAATAATCCTGATCTTCATAAAATAAACTAGACATCTCTATTTATATTAGTGCTAAAATCATTTATAGGAAAGGATTCCTAATTAGAACTTACCAAATTAATAGAATTAATCTAGTATTAGGATTTCTAAATAGTAAAATACTAATTAAATAAAAAAAATCTTAAACTAAGTAGAAAACAAATAATTAAAATCCAAAATTAACTAGGAATTAAAACAAGAAAACAGTAACCTCAGGCTTCATATCAAATGTTTCCAGGTTTTTTTGCGGACTTCTTTTCAGCCTTGGCCTTGCTAATCTGGTCCCTAAACTCTTGGAATAATTGTTCTACGTCACTTCTCCAAAATACTATTCTAAGTGTTGCTTTTATTCTGCAAACAAGATTTGCAATGTGGTGGTACGTAAGGTAAAACTCCCTTGGTGAGCTAAGATTCACACCACTTATTCAACTAACAAACGATCAAAGAGATTAGATAGCTAGTATAAATCTTTTAGGCGAGAGAAATATCAAAAACTCCCAAATATGCAAGCTAAATATTAGGTACAGCATCTGCTATTTATTAGATCCACATGCAACTTGATACCATGGTTTTTTGAAAATTTAAGTAGTAACATATTAAGCAATTAAATAGACATATTAGCAAGAAACAGTTAAAACTTGCTGATCCTCAACTAAACCGTGATCCCAAAAGCTGAAATCTAGGAAATCCAATCTATAAGAATGACAATCACATTTTCATATGATCAAGGTTTAATGAGAATGATAAATAACAACAATGAGCATAAACTGTGATTATTTTGTTTGCCTCCAAAATAACGTTGCAACTGTAAAAAGTTGACAAATACAGTACTTACATAAAGTGTTACTAGAATTCCCTTCCTTCCACTTGAATGGGAGTTTTAAGGCACCCTTTTTCCTTGCACTTGGTGGACTGGAGCAAAGTGATCTCCTCTTTTCAACAGGTGGAACAGTTGAAGCAAGACAAGGCAAACAGTTGCCTGGAAGAATTCCACAATTATCTAATAACCCTTCCTCTCCATCATTTTCATCTGCAGAGGTGATTTCGTCGAGGAACACAGGTTGCTTTACTTCATTTGAAGGTCCATCAGACTTCGATACAGAATCAACATGATCTAAATTGAAGACATGAATATTTGTTTGTTGAGTAGCCTCACTAACGGAGTCATGTGTGGAATTTCCTGCAGATAAATCCCCTGCCTTCTGCATCTGATCAGTGAATGAGGAATGTTGCATATTGACATTACAGTCTCCATGATTGGCAACTCTGCCAGATGCAGTGCTTGAGAGTAATACACCGTCAAATCCATTTAGAGATAAGATATCTGTAGATGATAAGTGGATCCATAATTAACAAAAATAAATCTCTGATTAATCAGCAAATGAAGAATGAACAACCAAAATGCTTATGTATAGTAGAAATCAATATCCTCATTTTACCGTCTGGAACACTTTCAAAATCTTCATCACAATCAGACTCCAATATTGCAGCTGAGTCAAACCATGCTTCCTCCTTACTTCCTGCTTCAAATTGCAGTTTAATAAAATCAGGCACATATCTATAGCAGGTAAAAGGAGGAAACAATATCCGCAATTAGACATGATTCCACAACAAAGATAACAACATTGCATCATGATTAGACAAGTTACCAGAAATGAATGTTCAACTTATCAAAGTATAAAAGCTTGAAATATGAATATTATCATATTACTAAAAAAAAATCCATGAAAGTCCCAATAACTAGAGAATTATCAATACTTAATAACCGGATCATTGGGCTTGTGCAAAATCATCAATCTAGAATGCAACAGAACAACATTGCAAATCCTCCCCCATCTTCTGTCCACTACAGCATAACGACTAGAAGAAAATAAGCTAGCACCAGTTAACTGAAGAAATATTTTATGGACCAAAGACACTTCTAATGTTGAATCATGATCAACTAGGACCTAATAAATAGAGTTAACATTTGGATATTTAGAGATTAAAGGAAATGACCGTTCTGTGTTAGAACAAATGCATTCGTCAAAAAAGTAGAGCAACAGATGAAGCATGGTACTAATCAGAAAGAAACCACTGGAAGGGTCTATTGGGAAGCCCCCAATTTGCAATGTAGTCAAGAACCATCAACTGGCAACATCTGAACTAGATAGAGATCAGACACGAATCAGCTCTGCAGTTTCAAGCTTAGATCATTTGTCAATCTTCTTCTTCTAATGTTATGAAGATCTACTAAACTACATACTTTTTAATCATCAAAAGAATTAGCAAAATAAAAAATCACATTTCAAACGCCTATTATTCCCAGAGTAATTGTGACTGCATTCATCTGAAGTGCCTAAAATATCTATTTTTTCCAGATTAATTGAGCTTGGATTCATCTGCAGTGCCTAAAAGATGAAATCAGGATAGGAAAATAGCAGTGAATTACTTCCATGTATGCCAGAAACCTCACTTCAAGTTTAAATAAAAAACATTGTCCTTTTATCATTTTCATTTACCAATAACACGCATCATGGTATTGAAAAAAAAAAAGGGAAATGAAATGGGCCACTTGCCTACATTTCATGCTAACAGATTAGCCATGCACCCCTGAATCATTATTGCAATCTAAACCCCAAAAAGAAACACAAATTCCAAACGCAACCAGCAACAAACGAATCATTATATCACTGAGATCACACCATACAAATCTAACCCGAAAACAAAATCAACCGTAAAATGCTGGTAAATGAAATCAATAAGGAGAGAGGGAGGGAGGGAGGGAGATGTCAAAAAGAAGAGAGATTTTTGGCATGGAAGATGGAGGAAGGACCTTGAAAAGTGGGGTTGGTGAAGGAAGGGCGGTGAAGAGGAGGAGGAGCAGCAGAAGCAGGGCCTTCAGAATTGTCATCAGATAACATTCTAGATGACGACACTGATCTCCTCTTGAGAGCAGTGCCTTTCTTGCCTTTCCTGCGTATCTTCATCTTTTTTGAAGACTTCAATCTGCCACCCACACACCCCTCTGGAGTTGACACACATGCTCCCATAATTTTTCTCTTCTCTGGCTTTCAAACATCAAAAAGGGAGCATCTTCAACAAAATAAGGATTAAGCGAGGAGGAGGAGGAGGAGGAAAGGGAGATCACGAGGAAGAAAAAAAAAACAAACAAAATCAAGTTGAGTTAAAAGGGGAGATCTTTTACAAGGACAAGTAGTCGTTCCACTCCCACGAGGAAGAAAGAGAGAGGCTCTAAAGAGTATACGACAATTGATTACAAGCAACCTCCCAACCCATTTGTTTTGTTTTTATCTTTTAATTTTTTGAGAAATAATGCCTGAAATTCCCTTCTCTTTTCTAAAAAAGCAATAAATAAGCTACTAATTTTCCTTTTTTTATTTTTTATTCAATAAGTAAAGATATTATAAATAAGTTTGTCTTAATTCTAAAGGACTAGTATGGTAGCGAAGGAGGTTTTTTTTTCTTGATTTTCAAGATTTCAATCTTAAAGTTATTACTAAAAAATTATTAAATTTCTTTTACTGATTTTTTATTTTTGAATTATCTTAAAAATATTTCTTTTAAATTAATATTTAAATAGATAAGCCAGAAGAGTTTATTATTATAAAATATAATTATCAAACTTGATTTGAAAAATAATTTTAAAAAGATGTGGTTTAATTATTTTTCATTAAAATAATAATATTTAAAAAAATAAGTGAATTTTATTGAGTTAATATCTTTTTATTCAATTTAAAATATACTTCAAAATAAACTTCAAATCACATATTTTGTATTATCCTGTCAGGGAGAGCAGGTTTAATAACTAGAAAATCAATATATATATATATATATATAAAAAAAAAAAAAAAAAAGGAAAGGGAACAGGGACGTGGGGCATCTATCATTTTGCCACTTGGGTGAACATCATTAACCGAACGTGTGGGTGAACAAAACAAGAGAGAGAGAGAGAGAGAGTCGGTTTGAGTTCTTGGCGACCTCCTGCTACAGTACAACGAAGAGTATCTGGTGGTGGTGTTACGTTTATTATTTGTTGTTTTCTTTCCCCGCCCTATTTTGACCCACTCTTGTTTCATCCTTCAATTCGGTGGGATTTCCACACCTTTGAACAATGTCTCGCTTCTAAAATGTTGTCGGAGGTAGAGCCAAAAAGAATAAATTTAGCAATTACGACACAAGATTTAAAAAAAATTAAGAATTAATATAAGAGCAAAAACTTTTAGCACAGTTTGACCATGTAGTGTTTGAGAAGCACAATATTTACTAAATTCAGTTATTTATAAGTGTGACAAGATAGTTGTTATGTTTTATAATATTGACATTCAATAAATTTCATATTTCTAAAGCACAACATGGTCAAACTATATTATTTATAGCTCTATCGATCGATCGATTCTGAAAATAAAAAAAAAATCTTAAAATTATCAAAATCAGGAGGTTTCGACAAAAAATTTTATATCTAAAGATCTAAAGGTCCACGTAGCAATGTTGTGTTATTGCATGGAAAACAACCTCTAGAAACTTTTATAATAATTTGAATGTAATCCAACAGTCAGATCAAAAAATTATAGCCCTTTTGAGCTGTTATTTTGGTTTGGTGCTATCCAATTTATTATTAGGCTTAAACTTGTCTTGCTAGTCCATAAATACATTTGATATGTCATCCATATAATTTGTCGGGATAGATCCTTATTTGGTTATGACTGAATCACATCAGGCTGCTTAGAATCATTTATTGTTGTGCGAACAATAATTTTTTTAAGATTTTAATTGTAGTCCAATTTTTTAGTGTAAAAATTGGACAAAGATGTATATTGTAAATCATAAAACATATATAATAATTTTTTAAAATTTTAATTGTAGTCTAATTTTTTAGTCTAAAAGTTGGACAAAGATGTATATTGTAAATCATAAAACATATTTGAAAGAAAATCTTAATAAAATTATGATTTTTATGTAAAATAGTTAGCCAGTTAATACAATTAGATCCAACCAATCGATCAATTAAGAAAAAAAATTAAAGTTTAACTATGTCGTGCTTTAAAAACATGACATGATCAAACTATATTATTTTACTAAATATTTTTAAAATGATATTGTTCTATTAAATTTTTATATTTACTATGCAAATTAAAAAAGAAATCCAGCCACAAACAGCTTTGTAGTAGTATACTATGCACACGCAATTTGATGGCTATTACAACGACGTCTCCCATGACTTTTCATCTGCAATTTAGGGAATAATAGAACGTTTTGCTTCTCAAATATGGATTCTATCATTGTATTATAGGTATAACTAGATTTGTTACCCATGCTAAAAAAAATCAAAGAAATATTAGGGTAAAAAAAATCAAAGATCTGAATTGTTGGTTCAATTTATAATTTAAATAATATGAACAAAATAATACTACAACAATAAATAACTTTTTCAAAAAAATAACTACTAAAAAATTAAAAAGAACCAAACTTGAGTATATTCAGATTATTAAACAACTAGATATTGAAGAGTGAAACTATAAAGATAAAAAATCTAAAAAATCAAATATAAAAACCTTATTAAACCGGGTAAACTCAAAAACCATGCAATTATAGATATAAGATTGGAATAATCTTATAGGAAAAAAAAACAAAGAAGATTTTTTGAGATAAAATTAAAATAAATCAATTTAAAAAAATAAACCTGAGTTAACTTTTAAAATTGATGATTTTGGTCATGAACTCAAGGCTAACCCAAGATTTGAATGTTAAAAAAATCAATACAAAAAACAAAAAATCAGGTTCTTAAAAAATTAGAAAGTATATAAATATTTAAGGAATTGGATTAATATCAAATAAATTGAATGAAAATTAAAGATAAAATTAATTAAAATTATTGGGTGAAAAAAAAAAGTCCGGGTTCTTAAAAAATCAAAAAGTATATAAATATTGAAGGAATTGGATTAATATCTAATAAATTGAATGAAAATTAAAGATAAAATTAATTAAAATTATTGGGTGAAATATGAGCGTTTTTTATAATATCGGATTTTTCAAAATTATAAATCAAAGTAATATTAAATATTACACAAAATCTTCCTAATATCTTTTTCAAGGTATAAATTACTAATACATATATATATATATATATATATGTAATGGATTATAATTTCATGTGATTAATTCATTTTATTTTAACATTGATATGACAAGATGACAATGCAAAATTTGGAAGAATATTATTTTGAAAGGGAAAAGAGCCCTGAATCTGAGGTTCAAAAGTTTGGTGGTTGAAGTCGTCAATGTCAAGCCATTGAAAAAAAAAAGGGAAAAAATGACAGATTGGTATAGAGTAGCTGCGGCTGTAAATGAAAGTGTAGGAGTGCTCAAAATAATAAATTCTTTATCAACAAATAAATTATAAAGACAGGTAACAAATGACAATGTGTGTGGTGCACATGAGTTGTCATGGGACCCCCTGCGTCAAACATGGCGATATGTATGTATGTGGTTTTCCCCCTCCCTCAGAGGTTTGAGAATTTTACGAACTAAATTCCAGCCGACGTATCAACTACCAGCACCAAATTCCATGCTAGATACTTGTGACAAATTATTCAAGAACTATTAGGTAGAGCAAGATGCTTCTCCTACACCAGATAACGGGGTGGATTAAAAAAGTTTATGTAATCTAATATAACTTAATCATTGTAACGGATTTAAAGATAAATTAAATAACTAATAAAAATATATATTAATTTAAAATAATTATTTAAGATGAAATCATTTTAAGTAAATATTGAGAAGTTAACACATTAAATTGATTTGGATTAACCTATCAATCTACATGCAAAGTCCTGAGATCATAATAATCTCATAAAAAACAAATTACAAAACTCAATTTCTAATAAATTCAATATTGAATAATGAAACTAAAAAAAATCAATTAATAAACCCAAGAAAATAACCTAAATCAATCCGAATTAACCTGCTAAACCTGTGATCTATGTCACAAGACTAAGATAACCCAGTAGAAAATAAATCAAAATAAATTATAAAGCTTAATATCAATTTACCCAGTGTTGAAAGAATAAATTGAAAAAAAAATAGATTAAGAAAAAGGCATAAAATACAACTTAGATCAACTCAACTTGTCAAACTCGTAACCCAAGAGATAACCTTGAGAAAAGCATACGAAAATAAATTATTAAGTCTAATTTTCTATTAACCCATTATTACAACGGCATTGTTCATATAATTATTTTTCTTTATAATAAAATTGATAGTCTCTCCATTCTATATTAAATGATCACATTATGTTTTGATGAAGTCATGGAAAACTTCAAACAAAAATGGATTTTCCTAGCTAACGAGCTCATAGAGTTATGGAGATTATCTCATACCTGGTTTTTTTTTCTAGTGTGTGGGTGAGATTGTGGAGATCGAAGGCAACTAAATCATTTAGAGTGGCCTATGTGAGAGCGATGGGTGTAGCTCCTTTGGAATGTAGGAGTTGTTTTCTGTGTGAGAGCGATGGGTGTAGCTCCTCTAGAATGTAGGAGTTGTTTTTACTTGCTTCCATGTCATTATGTCATATCTCTTCCTAGAATTAGAGGAGTTGTTGCACACTTGTTAGGGCACTCATGGGAGCTTGTTGTTGTTGTGTAAGGGGCAGAGTGTCAAGATACAGTCGTATCATTGCCATCGAACATGGAAAAGGTTTTTAGTAAATTGTGAAATGGAATGAGCCGATTTTTTATTCAAGTTCTCACAAACAACGCCACTAATAAAGTCGTGGAAAACTTCAAACATACATGGACTTGTTAGGTGATGAGCTCTAGACCTTTATTGATCATGTAAAACAAGTTCATTATGAAAACAAGACACTCTAATGCTTAAGTTAGTTTTGAGTATTTGTTGATGTAAGGATAAACAAGTAGATATTATGAAAAGAAGTTTAATTCCTTTTTTAGGTAGTTTTTAAGATCCTCAACTTTGCCTTACCCATCTTTGACAATTGGTTCTCAAAGAAACTTTCTATGACTCACATTTTCTGAGGCAACAAGGCAAATAGTTGAGTTTTTCCAAGAAAACAATCAAAGGCCGTAAAACAGGTGGTTATATTGAAAAAGTTCTCATGGCGAGCTGTGGGTGGTTTAGAGAATTTTTCTTGATTCATTGTGTTTCTTCTCTAATAAAAGTACAGGCGTGAATGTAGGTAAAATTTATGGGATTGTGTGCAAAAGAAAGTGAAATAATTTTATGGGATTGTGTATAGAAAAATATGTAAAAAATATATTCTCACACAAAAAAAAGAGTAGGATAAAATATGTATAAAAATATGCAAAATAAAATAAAACAATGCACAAAAAGGGTCTGGGTTTTTTCCATAATTGAGTTGCGCTCGAGGGCGTGCCCAATTGCCAAGACCTTTTTTGTGTATTTTTAGTTTATTTTGCATGCATATTTTATCCTATTTTTTCTTTAATTTTGTAAATATTTTTTATGTTTTTTCTATACACAATCCCATAAATTATATCGTTTTTTTTTCATCCAATTCCTTAAACATGTCTCCATGCCAACACTTTTATTAAAGGAGAAATGTGGTGAATTAGGCACATTATTGGAAAAGGTGAGTAGTAGAAAATATCTAAAAAAATCAATCATTTGAAACAAGTGAGGCAAAATTGTGAATTTTAAAAACTACTTGAAAGAGAAAAAAAACCTTATTTTCATAATTTTCAATTGCTTATCCTTAATCAACAAACACTCACGACTAATTTAAGAATCAGAGTTTCTTTCATTCCACGAGAAACTTATTTTGTAAGATCAACAATAACTCAGCTAAAAAAATCTATTTTTATTTAAAGTTTTTCATGACTTCATTTTTTTTAATTTAATTTATACTATGTTTTTGTTGATAAAAAAATTGAAATATAAATCACATAAATAAAATTTACATTTGTGCATCTAAGAAAGTGTATTAAATATAAGTTGAAAAATAAAGGTAATTGATTATTCAATAGACGCATAAAAGGATAACTATAGATGAAACTCCAATGTATAATGAGTTTCACAAGCCAAACATTGATGGGAGTCGTGCTTCCTTCCTTGTTGAGATATCCTGGCATAGAAGAAGGTAGTATTGCTTCATCGAAGAAAAGTCCAAGGACTTATATTTACATATAAGTGCATGTTTGTTTTGTGGTAGAATATATATATATATATATATATATATATATATATATGTATATATATATATAAGTATTTTTTAATTAAAATTATATTTAGATAATTTTTTAATATTTTTTTATTTTTGATATTAATATATTAAAATTATAAAAAAAATCTAAAAACACACATGAATTTAATTTTGCTTTTCAAGTGAAACGTACTCAAATGCAATTTCAAATGCAAAACAAAAGAGCTCCTATTATGTTATTTGTTTCTAATGTTATTTGTGTATGTAATTAAACTAACATTTTAATTTTAGTACTATGTTTAGAGCAGTAATAAAAAACCACGATGAAAATTAAAATTTTCAACAAATGATCTTTAAGATGGAAATAATTAAAAAAAACAAATATCAATAATGATAGTTGTGATAATGACATCAACCTAATAATAATAATAGCTATCTGATCTCAGGCTGAAAAAACTATTATAAATAATTTTTTTATATATAAATAAAATTTTAAATATAAATAAAAAATCTTATACAAACATCTAATTAAATAAATCAAAAATCATTTGTGTTAATAAATGAAAAAATAATTATTAAAAATAAATAGAGATCGAATTGAAAAAATAAAGAGATAAATATAGATCATGATATTTGACCCCACAGCATAGTCATTTACCCAATTGTGTTTAACAATTTTTTTTATGAAAATAAATTTTTTATTTAATCAAATAATAATAGAAATAGATATACACTTAAAATTGATTGAATAAAATCTAATGAAAAAAAAATCATGCAAAGTTAAATATATTAAGAACATTATAAAAAAATATTTTTTTATTTTTTAAAATAAATTTTATTTATATAAAACAAAAACAATTATAGATGAATTAAAACAATCTCTTCAACAACTAAATACATACAAAATAATTAAAAAACAATCTCTATTTCAAAAAGTTAAATAAAAAAATAAAAAATCAGAGAAAAAGGGTATTGATTTAAATATAAATTTTAAAATATATATTAAAAATATCAATTAAAAAACACATAATTAGAATTAAAAAAAAAACAAGAAAAAAGATGTCAGACGCTACTGTGTATGGCTCAATTGAAAAAGACTTGTGTGCTAGGGCTATTTTTTTAATTGTTATTAGGGCAGGCATATTGGTCGCCCTAAATCTTTTTGAAAAAAATAAAGAAAGATGATATGTTATTTATTTTCCCTAAATTTCAGCTAATATGGTGACTATAAAATCAAAGTTTATGATTTTTTATCTAAAAATATTGTCAATCCATTTTGATCTAAAAAATCTAAAAAACACCCTATATACATTAATAAACCCTTAAATAGCCTTAGAAAACCTAAAAAAATAGCACAAAAACCTGAAATCAACTTGAAACTAAAATTATTCTTGGGAAAAGATCTAGTTTTTCAAGTAATTTGAAGGTGAAAAAACACCTAAATGGAACTTCTTCACCAAATAAAATTCATTGGCATCAAGATCGACTATTTTAGTGGTTGAAATTGATATCAACCTTGATTTTCTCTCTTTATCATAAAAAACCAGCAATTCGCTCTCCTCTCTCAACTTAAATACTTGAAAATAATAAAAAAAAATTTTGGAATAAAATTGACTATTTTGAGATTTTGGAAATTGAAGGTATAATATTTATAACTTGAAAAGTATATGGAATTTAATTAACACTGCTCTTAAATTTTGAAAAAAGCCACCTATTTATTTTATTTTTTTCACTTTGATCCTCTATTGTTTAATCTCATCATTTTTCTAACAAATTGACTTAAATTGACCTATAATATTTTTTCTATATAGGTGAAATAAAAAAAAAAAATTAAAAAAACACTATGAACAACGAGTCCATAATATTTTGTTGTGGGAGGATTTACAATGCATTTTAGACAATGAATCCTTCATATATTTTAGAGTTTTGCTAGTTAATAGTAATAATAGTATTGGAAGAAGAGGTGATAATATAATAATAGTAATAGTAATATAATTATAATGAGAATTATTTTTTATTTATTTTATATATATTTAAATTTTTAAGGTATTGTTTTACTTTATCGATGATTTTTTTATGTTTTATGTAAATGGAATTTATTTTTAAAACTAAATAATATTTTTAATATGAGTAATGTTACATAATATATTTTAATTTTTTATTTTATTTAATTAATTTTATAAAAATTTTCTTTTCTTTTCTTTTTCACCACACTTTACCAAAAGTATCAATAAAACATGTTACTATCAGCCCGAGGAAAGCATATATATATATATATATATATATATATATATATATATATATATTTGCAAGTAAGGACAAAGAAGCAGAATAAGCCGATAAACATGAACTGATTCGGGGTGCCGGTTCTCTAGAAAAGAAAAAGGCGTTTAAGTTTAACGCAGCATCTACTCTTGCTGGATTGGCATCCTGCGGTAGCTTCTTTTCCGCTTGAAAACTAAACATAGAAAAGATATTAAAGTAAGTTTGGAAACTCCATTGAAATTGTGTTTTTTAAAATTTTATTTTTTTATTAAAAATTATTATTTTTTATATTTTTAGATTATTTTGATATACTAATTTTAAAAATATTTTTTTAAATAAAAAATATTATTTTAATATATTTTTAAATAAAAAATAGCCAATATATATTTTTAATACACAATTTCAATTGTTACCACAATTTTAAATAAATTTTAGTTAGATTTTTTTTTTTACATATCTAACCAATAAAATAAAATTAGAAAGTAAAAGTTTATTGAAATTGTATCTTTTGGGCATCCATCATTCCCCCAATAAGTAGCCAAGAAAATAGTAAAATTATTTGAATGTATGATAATAATTGTTTTTAAAATATTTTTTATTTATAAATATATTAAAATAATATATTTTTTATTTTTTAAAAATTATTTTTAATATTAATATATGATTTGAAAATATTAATAAATACTAATAAAAAAATAAAATAAATTATATTTTTTAAAAAACTTTTAAAACAAAAGGACAAACGCTAAATGGAGAGGAGCAAGATGAGGGTATCTTTTACGTGGAAAATTAATTATACCATGGATGGCGTACGCAACAAGAAGTGTTAGATTACTAGTACTGATAGAGTTCCACACGTCTATGCTGTATTAATGCTTGTTGCCTATTATAACTTGTCAGGTCTCCTTAAGTAAGCATCGTTTAATATCCATTACTTTTCTTCAATTAAATAAATTTGAATTCCAATTATTCTAGTTTATTTGATCCGTACAAGGAGGTGTTTCTTATTTATTTTTATGTTTTAAAATTATTTTTGAAAATATTTAACATTTATTAAGAAAAAACTACCCTTTTTATAGAGCTCAAGATCTACCACGTTTTTTTTAATAAATAAACAAATAATGCTTGCTAGTTCCCATTAACCCAGGAACTCCAGAGGTGTTAATATTAATTTCCACGACTATATTTCTTAATTTTTTCTTATTTATTAAAGAATATTGTGTACGAACTGTGAAGCCCACCAAACAATGAACCCCACAAATCAAATCAAAACATTGAGGATTAACAACCACAGGGCAATGCTTTAGGTGGGGGAGGTCTAGACTTCGAGAGTATTTTGATGCAAACTATATTCCACTCAAATTTAATATTATTTTTATAAAAATTTAAGTTTTAATATATTTTTAATTATTTTAATATACTAATCTTAAAATTAATTTTTAAAAAATAAAATTTTTTTTGATTTATTTCAGTATGAAAAACAATATAAAAAATAATTATAATTACATTTTCGGCTAGTATCCTCTGTTGCTACAATGATTGAGTATTTTCTATTTTAATTTTTTTTATTTAGGAGTATGTGAGCTAGTATATGTATATTTTAATTAATTTAAAAAATTTTAAAATTGATGATTATATAAATTTTTAATATTTAAATTAATAATTTTTAAAAAATAAACCTAAAAATTAATCAACGCAGTATTAAAGAATAAAAATAACTAGCCCTTTCGGAACAATTCTATTTTTTATCTTTGGATGAATTCACGGTTGTACTTGATGGTCAAATGTTTCAGGCGAGGGGTGGTACGCCGTCTCTGAGTCCAGCGGGTAATAACTAGCTTAGGACTGTAAGTTGATGGCCTCCACAGGAGAGGACGTTTCTCTGCCCTTATTCTTCCCTCCCTCAAGCCTTGTAGATTTTGCCGCTTTGACTGTCAAGCTCAGTGGCGCCTTTTTCTCCCTGTCCCCGAGAAGATGGTAAGAAAATTAAAGCAGCCACCATTAATTTAGACCTCCGTGAAGGGAAGTGGTCGACCAGCGTGCCGTTCTGGTCACGTTTGCACATTGATCGCCTAAATTCACGTGCAACCCTAAATGCTGAGTCAGACGCCCGTACCGAATAAATGAAGATTCTTAACCTAATTTGAAGAGATGGAAGGGAAATTTAGGGCTAAAATTTCGAGTCTGGAGCTGTAGATGCTTTATAACTGGTATCGCACCTGATGTGTCCAGCTGGGCACTTGTATAATTGCCATTGTTTTTTATGTCTAGCGTCAGTGCCATCATTGCTGCGGTAATTTATATAGACTACACTCACTTCACTTTCTCGGCATCTGCTTGTCCTCTGCATCTCTATATCACATCACTAGCAACTTTGCCCTTCCGGAATGAAGTACATGGAGGGTTTTTTCTTTTTTTCTTTTTAAATTAGCAAAGCAATATGAAACTTCACGGGATAATACTATTTGAAAAGAAAAACAAATGAAATATCACGTATTTAAGTTATGTCATTACTGTGATATTATTATTTCTTATGTGAATAATATAATCACATAATATAATAATGAGAGTAATTTTTTAAAAAATAATAATTTAAACATGATATATACAGAATTAAAAGAAACTATTTATTAGAGACTTATATAAAATTATAATGGCATTAATGTTGAAATAATTTGAAGATGTCAAATTGATAAAGAATAATATTATCCTGTATCGATTATATGTGATGACAGTTTTAAGACAATGATTGATTTTTTCATCCAAAGTGAAATGAACTTGATTATATTGTATTTGAGTAATTAACCAAAATCTTTGTGTCCCAACTTCTAGTTGAATATGTATAAGTGCCTCACAATCTTTCAAAGTCAGTTAGTAGAAGGAAAAATTATTTATTGTCAAGTAATTTGCTAAAAAATATTAATGATACCATGTTTGACAATTCATTTGCCGATCAACATAGATTTGACTATTCCGAGTTTAGTGACAATAGAAATGATAAGACGTTAGCAAGTGAAACGACACGAGTGAGTTCAACCATATATATTTCAGGTTGATTCTTTATACATCCTAAATCATATGAAGCTTGACCATGACTTGATCCATGTACTAATTGAGGATGTACTAATTGAGGATGTGAGATACACACATTCCATCTTAGGTACAGGGAGACAACACCAACATTACAGGACATTGTAGTTTTGCTTGGACTTTCTATTGATGGACGTGCAATCATATCTACTAACATGTGTAATCAAATTATATTATACATTTGTGCATTTTAATGGGCACCCGCTCTTTCTGAATTGAGGAAAGGTAACATGCATCTTAAATGGATTGAAGAGATATTTACCACATCATTAAATGATGCTGATAATGAGGTCTTGTATAGGCATCTATTAAATTATGATTTGATTGTGTTGACTATTTATTAAGCATATAAATTAGTATGATAATCTTAATAGGTTATGTATGTATGCCAATGCATATAAATTACATGTATTATTCACATACCTCACCGAGAGATATGTGTTTTAATTTATTCAACACTTCTAGATGATTTTGATGTTAGGATCTATTTTTTTAATGCTTGTACACATATCTATGTCTTACATGCATGAAAAAAACCAAATAGATAAGGCGATGTTTGCTACTTCTATAAGTATGAATCAAATAAATCAAAATAGTAATTGACATTTTAAATGTTTGTTGTTAACACGAAATAAAAAACTTGTTTTTTACTTAATAACAATTATGATCATAAGAACATCTTCATATGGGTCGACCCTAAATGACTAGATTGCCACTTATGACTATCTAGACTATGGGGGGGGGTTATATTTCAACTCCTACTAAAAAAACAAATATTACAATGTGTGTTTTGCAATTATATGTATTTATATTTTCTAACTGTAACTTTAAAATGCAATGAAACAAACATGCTTGTAATGTTGGGTGATGTAGTAGTAAAGTATTTGTGATAATCCAACACATATATTGTTATTTTATTAGAGCGAGCTGGATATACAACAACCTATCCATGTATTTTTCAAACCATTTGCTTAGGACAATAACTTCACTTCAACAAGTTATTGTTGTTTAATATTTATGATATTTGTCTTCAACAAGTCATATGGACTCTATATGAGGATGATAAATTAGCAATTGCTCTAGCTATTTTCACTAGCGAGATAAACATATAGACATCAATTTTCCTGTTGATAATTTTTAAGATGGTTAAGCTGCATTGCCTAGATTGAGTAATGCGACAGTTCAACTATAGACAACACATTCCAATCGATATTAATATGGGTTATACGTTGCATGTCATAAATTATCGTGGTAAAAATAATAATTATGATTCGTTAAGCCACCTTAGAGCTTATGTATCATTGTGAAATGCATGAAAGACTGAGATATTTACAAAGATACATCTTGTGATTACAAATGAGAAGTATATAATTTAGTACATGAGTATCACATGTTGGGTCATTATACCAAATCCCAAGCAGGTTCCTCCACCTACATACATACAATACGAGCATCATGCCCAACATATTCAAAATATCATAAGTAATCAAATCTTTTTAGAATTAATACATGTTAAATATTGAGTTTTATTTATTGATCTTTTAATTTAACATTAATGTTTTATTAATATTAGGTTGGCTTGTTGCTACGGGAGGGATGAGAGGTCTTATCTGTGCTTTGTAATATTGATGAAGAAAATGAAGAATACACCTATGCATCTCAATTGTTTAATGTTTATCGCAATGTATTTGATACTTTTGGAGAGAACTTAACTTTTGATGATGCCATGACAGAAGACAAGGCCACTAAAGCAAAAGCAGGAGCAAGATGTAGTCTTATTATTGATGAGCTCGGATCATCAAATAGACGACGTAGATATTGATAAATAAATGAGTTATGTTGACATATTTTGAGATTTTAATGACTAGAATTTTATATTAATTAAGTATTTGAGATTCATTTAACATGTATATTTATTTATTTGCATTCTCGAGGCTACATGTGATTATGAAATGTGATAATTTATTATATTTGGTTATGATTGTTCTTTACAAGTATTTTTAAGCAATACAAAATTTTGTGTATAGTTTTTAATTAAGAGAAACTTTGTCCAAATTTTGTTAAAATTATAAAAAATTTTACTCTCTAACATTGTTAACTAAATTAAATATAAGATTAACAAACTAAATAATAAATCTCATAATAATTATTTTTTATTAAATTTAGATACATGAAAGATTTGTTGTTGGAATCTTTGTGGAATGACTACTAGAATTTAATTGATGTTGCGGTTTAAAAGCATAATATTTAATTAATATCATAATTTTGAAACGCAACATAAATTAAATATGTCGTAATTCTAAATTATAATATTAATTAAATATCATTATATTAATTAAATATCATGATTCTCAACTGTAATATTTAAAAATATTCTATTTACCAAAACTTTTTATTACTATGGTAATTCACCATTTTTTTTTTAAATTTCGATATTAATTGCACAATTTGTCGTCCTAGTTAGAGTGCATTAGTACGCTAAATACAGTAAGAGGATAAGATTGGGTTGGACAGTCACTAGCAATAGCTATCTTCTTCTTAGTTTGGTGCACGCTGGATTAGATCGAGCCATTGTTTTGTTTTGTGATCGGTAGGTAGGAAACAAGATAAAACGACAAGGCTTAGTGCCTTGATAATTCCTCGTGTATATAAACATAAAAATAATAATCTAACTCTTTTTAATTTTATTCAAGTCATATAACTAATTTATGTTAAATAAGTAATCATTTTATATTGTTTTATTTATTTCCTTCTTATAAACAATGAAAAACAATGTAGTTTTCAATATAATTATTTTTAAATATTTATTTTTATTACTATATTTAATTACTAATTTATTTATTTATTAATATATCTGATTACCCTCTTAAATAAAATTATTGTTTTATTTTATTTTCCAGATAAGTAAAAATTCTTTTCATCTTAAGAATAAATAAATTTATTTTATTTTTCATAAGTAATTTTTATCTAATATATGTTTATAAAAATATATATAAAAAAGTTCAAAGTCTAAAAGATTGAAGGAAAATTTCGAATTTAAGAAAAACGAGCATGGGCTGTACTAAAATGAAGCCTGGATAACAGAACAACAGTGTCTGCATCATCCGGAAGAGAATAGCAGCCTCAAACGCCAACTCCAAAGTAAATGCAACTGTGGCAAGCATCAAACTGGAAAACAATCTGATTACAGCAGTCAGCATGCAGATGGATGTATTTTGATTATTTTGGGACTAATTGTAGTTCAGTTAAGCATAAACATTCAAGCACCAAAACACACACACACACACACAAGCATGCAGATGGATGTATTTTGATCTTCTGAGGTTTCCGCCTGGGTTGTTGAACGCTAAGAATCTAAGTGGTGAACCTATCAACGTACGTTACCTGGTTTAGAAGCTGTCTTGTCACAGAGATCCCAGGTTGTATAGAAATTCATGGTAGACTATAGCTTACAGGTCTATGAACAAGGTAACAATATGAACTTCCATTTACATGTCAGCTATCAAATGACCAAGCCCTAGAGCAGAAAACAACTCGGAGAAGGAAGATGAAACCTCGATTTTCTCCTGTGTCCATACTGGAAGCTTTGTTTGGAGATGGATCTTACTGAGTTTTCCAAGGCTACAATCATATTTTTGACACTCTGCTGTGACAGGATATATTCTCGGATCAAACAGTAAGATTTTAAAAGGATTCGTTGTGATACTTGAAAGGTTCTTAGGAAAAGGATTGAAACAGAAATAGCTTTAACTTGAGAGAATCATATAGTGAAGTAGAAAATGGAATCTTTCTCTAACGTCTTCATTCATATTTACATCAGTCTCCTGAATCTTCTGTAATATTATTGCTAAACTCCCCACCTCACCATGCAATGCCTGAGTATGAAGCATTCAGAAATGCTTTCGGAAACCAATATTCACTAATGGGTAGAAGTCAAATAAGCAGCCAACAGTTTCAACCTTTTTCTCAGAAATTAGATTCTGTATTTCTGCATCATTTGCAAATAGAGTTTTCTGAAGGTGATGCTCGTTAAGGAAGCTCATAAGAAATATCCTCAGCTAAATGTCTACGACATCAAAGCAGAACAAAGAGATACTCGATGCTTAAATGGATATCTCTTCTGTATGAGTTTGGCATCTGTTATCAAGTTTTGTTACTTCCAGCTGCTCTTCTAGCTCTGAGATGATTCTGTCCTTTCTTCAGAACTCGTTCTCATCATTTTTAATCATTTTCCAAGTTGCAGATCCTTTCTGCAAAAAGCAAAGTGAGTTTAGCTCCATCAAGTTATAGCTGGATCTTGAAAAGCTATGTTAATTCAAATCAAACAATACCCTGAAACTAACATGCTCCGATCCTCAGATCATGACTGGCATTGTTTTGACATTGATAGGAAACAACTGAGCTCATATCTTTCAACTATCCTCAATCTTGAACTGGTTGGGGATCTATCTCTCTCGTTCAGTTCTGCAATGAGCTAATCTTTATGCAAGCTGGTATGGCATTGATCTTTATTTATCACTTCAACCACCTCATTGTTGATCTCAATATATCCACTTTGATAATCCATTGGAACATCCCTAAGCTGGATCTTGATATGATACGACCAAACCATTACTGGGTAAATGTCAAAACTTATTCAAATTGAAACTGGACCTGAGGCCAGTGCTGATCAATCACGAGTTTTCTAGATAAATCGAACAGGGTTTAATGATTATGGTTACCATGTTTTAATAATAAATTAGCTTGAAAATAACTAAAATGAGATAATATTTAATCGTGCCAACAAATAACTAAAAGAAGTTTTAGGTATCAGAGATAATTGATTTGTCAATGAGTTCATCAAGAATTAATTAATTAATTATGAAATGGCAGGAATTGATTCTCTACTTTTGTTAAGCTATGAGAATCAATAAGAATTATGTAATGACTACAAAAATAAAAACAACCAATTTTTTGTTCTTGTTTCCAGAATTTGAAAATAATAAAAATTAAAAAAAAAAAAACAATAATATCAACAACCGGCCGGCCTTGATGTGTCCTCTCAACTTGCCTCATTTCTTCTTTACATTTTGGCTCCTACGAATTCACCAATATTCCCCTTCGCTTTATTATTTAATCTCCAAGAAGTTTAATTTTATACTTTTTAAAAAGTTTCAACATGGTTCCTTAATGAATAGTTAACAAAAACTTTCAAAACTTTCGTTGTTTTTCCTTTTCTTTCCCTTTTTTATAAGTTTTCCGCTCTTGTTTCTTTTTCGAAAAATAAAGGTAGATTGTTGTAAATCTAAAAACATAAGAGAACTATATATATATTGGCAATCACATGTACAAAAACAAGTTATGATGATGATACATAATTCAACATGTTAGGGAATTTGAGTGTTTTAGTGTTTAGATAATATATTATCACAAATTCATGTAAATCTATTATTCTTCATAACTGAGAGTTTAAAAGGTTGGCGATAAAGACATGGATTTTTACAAAACAGTCCTGTTGGTGGGATTTTAGGACCCTTTTATTTCTTATGATTAAGTCAATAACTTTATAGTGAAGAGTTTTAATAAATAAACATTAAATTCTAAAAATAAGAATATTTATTTTTAGTTTGTATATGATAAATGCTGAGAATATATTATAAGTGAGTGAAGATTATAAACCCCTTACCTGGATCATTTAAAGAGCATTTATAACATTTGTATCTTGAACTTTTTTCTTTTTGTTCGATTGGTTGAAAGTATTTTTCTTTTTCATATCCAAATTGAGAGGGAGTTCCTTACATCAACATTAAGTTGATGGGAATACCATGTACCTATAGAAAACATTAATGTTGATAGAATTAACCATTATAATTAATATTAATGTTGATTGACACATAACCAGTTCTTATGAGATTTTTATATAGCTAGGGTGTAAGGAGATGATAACCCTAGGTTATCCTATTGGACGTTAAGGTCTAGGACAACCCTATACCCAAGAATATTGAGTCTAGCGTCCATCTAGGTTTAAAGGCACATGGATTTAGAGTGTAGTCAAGCTCAAGAGAGTTGGGTTTGACATTTTGCCAAACCCACAAGAGCTTGGTTTGGGCATGTAGCCGAGCCCAAGAGAGTTGGTTTGACACCTTATTAGACCTACAAGCATTTGGACCTAGCATGTAGTTGAGCTCAAGGGAATTGAGTTTAGCATTTTGGCAAACCCACAAGTGTTTTAGCCTAGTACGTCGCCAAGTCCTCAAGTGTTTAGGTCTAGCACGTGGTTAAATTCAAGAAAGTTAGGTTTGATATCTTGCTAACCCCTTGTTCATTGGTTTTGACCTCTGTTGAGCTTTCATCTGTTTTTTCGACTCCTTTATCTATAAGCCTTTTAGGTAAATGGGTTTTAGTACAAAATACATTGATCCATCATGATAGAACTAAGATTTTTGGTATTTGCAAATGCATTTGTTTTTCACAAAACGGTTCCCAAAAAAAAAAAGAATTGAAAAAAAGTTTTACAAAGATAAAAGATCAATTATAAATGTTAATAACTTTATTTTCAATAGCAAACCGGTTCCAAATTGCATGTTTTTTTAGTGCTACTAGTGCCCTAGTGGGACCACACCCAAATTCTTGTTCCTTGTCTATTGTATTGTAAGCTTGGTTTTTAGTCCAATTCCAATAGGTTTATCAACTTGCTCTAATACATGTTGAGCCATGTAAAATGTTGATTTTGGTATTAAATAGTTGTATTTTATTAATTTTAAATAGTTTATATCACTAAAAACTAGACTAGTAGATGACATATTTTTTGTTTTATTTTTAAAAAAATTAAAAGGTGGATGACACGTCCTTTAATATTAGAAAAAAAGCTTGGCTCGTGGACCAGACACGTGGGTGGATCCACACGTGTAAACCACTAGATAAAATCCACAAAATTAATAAGAAAACTATTATGTTAAATGAGTAAATCAAGTTTTGGAATTAAAAAGATGACTTTGGATTTTGAAAACTTGAAATAAAATATTCATGTGTTAGTTTAGAAACTAAAAGTATGAAAATAGTGGGAAAATAAAAAACCAAATAGAAGGGATAAAAGGGGAAAGTGATGTTCTAGGATAAGGTTTAATGAAAAAAAAGCTATTGCCTTAATATATATATATATATATATATATATATATATATATATATATATATATATATATATATATCATCTAGTATATGCTAAATTTTGAATTTATGATTAATTTTATTCTCATAGAAATCACATTAATGATGTTTGGACAATTGTTTTATGTTAAACAAAAAGATTAATTCAACTTGTGATTTTTTTTTTTATGATTATCTGATTTAATAAAAAATTAATGACAAAAAACAAAGTTACTCAATATAATTGGATCAATTATCCATATTATGAGATCATATATCTTGAAATATATTTATTTTTTAATTTTTGAATTTAGATTTTAGTTAACATCAACGAGTTTTATTTATTATCACAAATAAATCTTAATTTATTTAATTAAATGTGTGCATATGGTATGCAATTATAATTTTTTTGTTTTGCCCAAAAAAGTATTGTAATTGTGTGCACATTTTTTTTTTATGGTGAAAATAAAAAATTACTCGACGTAGAATGAAGTGAGTGCCATAGTATAGTTGTGGTATTTATTGAGAAGAAAAGAAGGCTAGAAATCTTTTTTTGTCAATAACAGATCCTTTATTCTTATTGTTTTGTTACTCGTCACTTTATACAAACAAGTGTGTATAATCAAACTCTTAGGATTTGAACAACACACTTAAAAGAATGCACTTCCTTTTAAGTCTACGAGCAAAAAAAATTTTGAACTCAAAATATATCTACAAGGATAGGATCTCAGGCTCTATAATAGATGGACAAAAAGGGTAAAATAGACTGGATATCAACAAAGAGGAAGCCGAGAGATGTATGCAATTAATCTCTTAGAATTCCAACACCATGCTTAAAAAAATACACTTCCTTTTAATTCTACGAACCAAATGAATTTTAAACTCAAAATATCTCTACGATCTTAGAATCTAGAATAGAAGGAAAAGGAAGGCAAAAGAGGTTGGATAACAATAGAAAAAGAGGAAGGCAAGAGATGTGCTGCAAATATATATAAAGCACCTCTTATTTCAGCCCTATTTTTACAAATTTCTTTAGGGATGAAGAATTATGTTATGATAAACTCAAATTCAAGTTCAAAAAAGATTATCAAAAGAAAATCTCAAATCCAAGCCCAAGGTCCTGCCAAGTTTAGTGTACGTGTGGGTTAAATTCATACTATTTTAATAGTATTTGATTGTGACTCTTCAACTCTTTACTATATAAATTATTAGAATTTTTTTTTATATATATATATATGGGATAGAAGATCTTTCATGTCAATTAACAAAGATTTATTAAACAAATTCAAACAATATACCAATCGATCAATACAAGCGAGGGGCGGGGGGGGGGGGGGGGGGGGGGGACTGATAAAAAAAATCTATAACAATGGCTATATTTATTAAGTAATATAAGGACACTACTATAGCTTCCCCACACTTTTTACTTATTCTATTATTAATATATTATATTATTATAATTATTATTATATTATATTATAACATATATTAACTGTCTTCTTTTTTTAAAATTTTTTTTTTCTTTTAATAATTTTTTTTGTTTGATTTAGTTTATTAATGTTAATTTTTTTATTTAGATATCAGATTTTCATGACACAGATCCCGAATTTGATGACTTAACCTGATTTGACAGGTTAACCCGGAATTGTTTTTTTTTAATTAATTTTTTTTCATTTAGTTTAGTTTGTTAATGTTAAATTTCTTTTTATTTAATTATGACTTTCATGACACGTATCTCAGGCTTAATAGGTTAACTCAGTTAATTTTGGGTAAACCTGTAAATTTTTTTTTCTATTTAGTTAACAAACTTTCATGACACGGATCTCAGGTTTGATGGCTTAACCAAGCTTGACGGGTTAACCCGAAATTGTTTTTCTTTTTAATTAATTTTTTTCGTTTAGTTTAGTTTGTTAATGTTAAATTTCTTTCTATTTTATTATCAGACTTTCATGACATGCATCCTGACCCTAACAGGTTAACTTGGTTTGACGGGTTAACCCTGTTAATTCTGGGTAAACTCATCAATTTTTTTTATTTAATTATCAAACTTTCATGACGCAAATCTCAGGTTTGATGGATTAACCTGGTTTGAAGGGTTAACCCAGTTAATTCAGATTTTTTTTCTTTTTCTTTATTATTTTTTTTCTTTCTATTGATTTTTTTTTCTTTTTAATTAATCTATTTAATTATCACGTTTTTATGACACGACCTTATAGCCAGACCCACATCCAATGCTCTTGGGTCCGATATTGCAACCAAACTCATTTAAACTTAAGTCATGTAAGTTTAATATTATTGTTAATATTATAAATATTATTTTAGGGTCAAGCGCTGTAGTCAAATCTTAGATTCTTGAGTATAACTTTGCAAAAAAAAATCTAATAATTTTAATTTTAATTTTTTTTTAAATATTTTTTATGTTAAAAACATGTAACTAGTGGGCCTTTAAAATCCAACATGTAGTGGTAACTGGATGATACATGAATTCCCAGGGCCGACATTTGATCTGAGTCCTGCCCTGTAAGAAATATAAGAAGAAACATCCAAAGGAGTGGCGCTTATGCCAGGCGGTAGAGGCCTCACCACCGTAGCTCAACCTGACCTGTCCAGATGGTCGACCTGATAAATTATTAATTCGATTAAAATTTAATTTTTTAATTTTAATTTTTTTAAAATAATATCAATAGACCACTCCGGGTAGACCTTACACCGGGTGCGCCCGTGCGCCTGTGGCTTGTGTGTTTGATAACGTGTTATAAGTGATTTTGCAAAACTATGTTTGGTATTGAACTGAAGGCCCGAACTGTGAGCTGCAGGCATAACAAGCTGTGGACCCTTTACCATATTTCGAGTAACTTGGCACATGACATGCTCTATATATATATATATATATATATATATATATATATATATATATATATATATATATCGTATATTTTGCTCGTGTAGTTTCCAAAACTACACCGATCGACTAAAGACATTCAGGGTTTTTTCCTCGTGATCAAATAAAATACCTTTCGGACTTGCCATCGAGTAGCTTGGGTTATTATTTTTAATTTGATTTGATTTTTATTTATAAAAATAATTAAATTAAAATTAAAAAAATTTAAAACTAAACTAAACCCAATTCCAACTAAAAATGCACTTGATATTTAAATTTTTGTTATGATTTTTTTATCAAAATTATTTTTCTTGATCTCATCTTTTAATTTTGAGGATGGCTAGTTAACTTGGTTAGTGGGTTGACAAGTTTAACTCTTTTTTTAATTAATTTTTTTATTTTATCTTTAGATATTGGATTAATTGTATTGAGTTTCATAATTAGTTTTGTTTTTTATGAGATTATCATAGTTTTTAAAAAACTTCTCAGTATTGGGTTGGTGTTTGATTTTGCAATTATCAATTTTTACTATCATATAATTAAAAGAAATAGTTTTTTTAAAAATTATAATTCTAGTTGATTCTGTAACCTGGTTCACGAGTTTAGTGTGTTAGTCCAAGTTATCCAATTCACAGATTTGACGAGTTTACCCACTAACCAGATGTTTTTGGTCCTTTCATTGTTTTTAATTTATTTTTATTTTTTAGATTTTATCCTTCAATATTGAATTATTTGGAAAATAAACTACATAATTTATTTTTGTTTGTTTTTTTATAAAGTTATCAATATTTCAAATAAATATCTATTTCTAGATTGTTGTTTAATTTTGTGAGCATCTCTATTTTTATCATATAATTAAATAAAAATAGATTATAAAAAAAATTATTAAATTCAATATAGTCTATGACCCGAGTTGCAGGAGGAACCAGGATCAATCTAATATGTTATTATATATATATATATATATATATATATATATATATATATTGTCATTTTAATTTTTTGTTTTTAAAATCTAAGCCATAATTTTACTTACCATTAGTATTGCATTTGGACGCATGAAATTGATTGATTTAAGTCAGGTCAACTTTAACACTTGAAAATTTAAATTAAATAAAAAGATAAATTGAGAGGTTTCAAAATTAATCTACTTAACTAGATTTAATAATATTGTCAAAAAAATTCTTCCTCCTTTGAATAACTTGATTTAACTCGTAGTACAGCGCAAGGTTGTCAATTCCGTTTCGGTAGGTGTTTTGTTTTTTTAATTGGAATGGAATGTTTCAGTTTCGAAGTGTTTCGGCGTGCCGTTTCGGGGTTGTACTGTTCATATATATATATTCAACAAAAATAATTTAAATTTAAGATAAATTAATTATAAATTATGCAATACAAACACAATGCCAAACAAATATAATTTCAAAATTTAAAATATTTTTAAATAGTTAAGATTAAATAGATCTTTAACTTAAAGTAATTCAACTTAAACAAAATATCAAAATATTATGAAAGTAAAATATTTTAACAAAAATATTTTAAATATAAAGTTAGGTCAACGTTATCAAGTGGCTAATGGAATCTAAAGCATTCTTTTTTTTGCTCAAATTCCTACAAAGTGTAAACATGAAAAAAAACAACATGAATATAAACCGTATATATTAGTGATAAATCTAATTTTAAAAAATTAATATCATTGTTAATGAAAATAGTAATAATAATTTTTAATATTATTATTATTATCATTGCTATTGAAAATAGTAATAAAAATAAACTTTTTATAATCGGGTGGTTTAATTAATGAAATTGAGCAAGATTCAATGGCTTTTCAAGAGCGGAACGGAACATGTAGAATGAAACCGGAACGTTTCGGGCGGAATTTAGCCGAAAAATCCGGAACGGACCGAGATTTAAAATGAGATGAAATTTATTTCGTTTTGTTTTGTTTTTTGAATTAATATGGAATATTTCAATTATTTCAAACAAAATAAAATGGAATTGATAACCTTGGTATAGCGCTGACTAATGGAGTAGTAACTACTAATATTCTTCCTACAATGATCTAAATTGACTTTTTTTAAAAAAAAGATATAGCAGGTATCGCTTTTGAAGCACGTGAGGAATTAACACCTTGTGCTTTGTAGCTGTATATCATCAACAGGGCCACTTCTTTCATGGATATAGGAAGCTGATGCTGATAAGCATAGATACTCCGTGGGTGATCCCATTTCATGCACATCTCTAGTTTCTTTTCCTAGAGAACCAGTGAACAGCTATTGCGATAACGAAATATATGATTGGACTTTATATATTTATTATTGGAGAATTTTTATACATAAATTTTGAGTGATTTCTCATAATATAGTATATACCTAATAGATTTTTGCTTGAACCAATGAAAACCCATTGTTGTAAGCTTTAATTTAACATATATATTGTATTTGTTTTATATATAAAACAAAACAAAAATGGATCAAATATTATGTTAATCTATCTTAAAATCCTTAGTTGTTTAAAATTTTATTTTTCTATTAAAACTGGATTATTTTTTACTTTTATTGCCTTTCAGTTAAATCCCTTTTTTTTAATGAAAATACGAAATTGTGTAGGTGTGTTGTTAATTTATTTTCAACAATATCACACTTGTTTTTATGAGCATGAAATTATTTTTATATAAATATTATTGGGAATATTTAAGATGCAAAATCTACCAATTTTTTTTTTCAAATTTTACTAATACCTATGTATGTTTTAAAATTTTATGTTTGATCTTGATTTTATATATATATATATATATATATATATATATATATATATATATATCCCAATAATGTTGGATAAATTTAGATCTTCTTTTGGGTTGTAGTGCAACCTATTTTTCACCAAATTTTGAAAAACAAATTCTTCAAATTAGAATTTTTAATGTTTTTATATCATTTTGATGTATTAATATCAAAAATAAATTTTTTAAAAATAATTTTTACTACATTTCCAATCATTACAAAACTAGATTAATTTATTTGTGTTCAAGTGGTCTTTTCATGGATGCATTTGAGTCTATAGTGTATGTGATATTTTTAACAAACATATAGATGCACACACAGTGTGTATTCAAACTTCAAATAGCTCACCTAAGCCATAAAATTAAGTGAAATACTAAATACTGTAAGTTTTTTTATTATTATTATTGTAATTCATTTATAGTGAAATATGCCTGGGCTATAGTAAAATTATTTTTTTATTTTTTTAAGCTTTATTTAAGGGGTATAATGGTTTTTACACGGTTAATTTGATATTCTTGATTTACCTGAGAACAACATTGTTCTCTATTTTTAAAAAAATAATAGTAAAATTATCATATCATCCTTAAAAAGTATGATAATTTTAGCATTACACCGAAAAGTTGCCGCCCAGCAGAGACTAGTTTTTGCTTTCTTCCTTTTCCTTTCAATTTTCATCCACTCTGCGTCTCAGCCCCCTGCATCTGTCTCTTCTCCACCCGAACAAAAACCCATACTCGTAACAGAAGGAGAAGGCTCCTCCATTAGAGAAAAGACGGCAAGGTAAAGTAACATCTGTTTCAAACTTTCATGCTTCTTTGGCCTTCCTATCACTACTTCCTCGCTCTGACCTCTGCTTCTCCTTTTCTATCCTCTTGCAGCTAAGGTTTTTGCTTCTTTCTTTAGGTTTGACCCCCCTGCCTTCTCTCTTTTCTCTTGTTTTAGTCATGCCTTTGTTGATTTTTGTTTACTGTTGATCTGATCATTTTGGATGTGCATTCTCCCTAGATTGCTGTCAGATCTTGTCTCTTTTTTCCTTCTCTCTCTATGCTTTACTTAATGTGAGCTGTGGTAGTTGGCTATTGTTTTTCTCCTGAGATAGATGCTTGTGGACCCATCTATGATTACATTCCTTCTAGTTTGTCTTATATGGTGATCAAGATCTGCATTTCTATTTTAAATCAGGGCAAACATTATTCTCTTTAACTTACGGTTCTAGGGTTAAATTTGTTTTCTTTTCCTTGTAGAAGTTGTTTTGGCATGGCTACATATACTCCGAAGAACATCTTATCAGTATATTTTATCTTGATTGTCAGTGCCTTTTATTTGCCTTGAATTGATAAGCTATTTTATGGGCAAGATTTTGTTCCTGCTTTTTGGATAGACTGTTTTAATAAAATCTTCGAGTTGGTAGAAGCTTGTTCAACTATCAATTATGACAGTATGGCTAATGACTGATGTAGTGGGACAATGGATAGGTTACAAAGTTGGTTGCAATGTGAAAACATGGTTGTCGGGTACTATGTTAGATTTATAATAAGTTCAAGTTCACTGTTTATTTTGTTAGCTTCATGATTTGTTAAATTTTTAGATATTGATTGCTCTATTCAGTTAAAATTATTGTGTGTTTTTGCAAAACCTTTTCCATGAAAATATTTGATGTTGAATAAATCAAGTAAAACTGAATGTGTTAGCTACTTAACTTTAACTTTAAGATTCATGCTGTTATTCTGTAATTTTAGATGGATAATCAACATCAAAACCTTCATGGATTATATTAAAAATTCTGAGATGATTGAGTCAGGTAATTTCTTTTACAAATTTAAATGTTGTTATTTTATAATATCATTTATTTACATATGTTTAATCTAACTTTTTAATTTATGTTTTTGAAGAATGTGGTGAAAGTTTAAAAATTTCAATTGATTGTTTGTAAGTTGTATTGATGATGTTAGTGTAATCCTGGAATATAATTGTTTTGGATAATTAATTTACTTTACCTTGTTGATTCCTTTAAAATTTTGCATTGTTACTTTTTTTAATAGTTGAACTTTAATATGTTGCTAATTTGCTAGTGTTTTTTTTATAGCATTATCCTTGATGGAACTTTTGGCTTTTGCTGTTGCTGGAAGTTTTGGATGCAGCTATAGTATTGGTGTTGGATTTTTTTCTTCCAATTATGTTGGATGTTTATATAATTTATTACTGGTTGTATCTATTTGCTAATGTAAATTTTTTTAGTGTGCACCTCAAGAGGTGCTCAAATTTGATCATGCATCTTGCATTGATTTGAATTTTCATAGCCTATTTTTTTGCATATTAAAGATAGCAAGATAACAAGATGTGAAGCATTTCAAATTTATTATTACTATAAGCATTTCAAAAAAATATCAATTTTCTAATTTGATTAAAAAGCTTATAACGAACTAAACCAAATTAGAAAATTTTAAAGAGTTTTGATTAAAAAGCTTATAAATTTTGCCCAACAAGAAAATTTAAAAGCCTAATTTAGTGTAAGTCCATTTAAAAATATTCAAAAAAGCCCATTAATTTGATAATTAGGTTTTCTGGTTTTAAAGTCAAAAAACCGAATTTAACCGAATCGAACCGGAATTTGGTTCTGTTCGGTTTGAATTTTTAAAAATTTGAGTTAACAGGTCCGGTTGGTTTTTATGGTTCAAGCCGAACCGAACCGAACCGTGAACAAGCCTACCAACAAGCAAGGAATTTAGAGGAAATTAAGTGGGAAAAAAAAGGGAAAAACAAGGCAGTAACTCATGGCAAGGAATAACAAAATTGGGGGAGTGAAAAAAACTTTGAGTGGTTAGCGTTCGAAGTTCGTTTTAGTGTCGGGTAAGAAGTCTTGAGTGTATTTGAACAAATTTAAATGGAAAGAAATTAAATTAATGCATAATTGTTGGATTTTTGAACTAGGATTCTTAGGAGAAATTTGGGGTAAATGTGAAATTATTATGGTTTGATGCAATTAGGATAGTATAGATTATGAATGATGCAAAATAATGGAAAATGAAAGAAAAAAATTTGTGTTTTGGAAGAGGTTAGGCCAAAACAATTTGTGCATAAATCAAATGAATGTTCGTAAATTGTGTGTATTTGAAGTATTTTATAGTGAATTGAAATGGATTTAGAATTTTTTTTAGTGTATTTGTAGAAATCACATCCTGATCTCATTACTTAGGTTGTAGATTTGACAGGTTAACCAATAATTTTTTTTAATTTATATATATATATATATTAATTTTATCCTTCAATATTAAGTTAATTAAAAATTAAGCTTTATAATTTATTTTGATTTACTTTATATGAAGTTATTATGGTCTCATTACCCAAATCATGAATTTAACAAGTTAACCCAAATTGATTCAAGTCGATCCAATATGTTATTTTCTTAATATTAAAATAATAATAAATAAATAAATTCTTTTTATTTTTAGTCAAATTATATTTTTTATTGATTGTCCATGTTATTCTTGAATATTTTTTTACATAACGTAGCCAACAATCTAGTGCTAAATCGAAAATTTTTGAATTAGTGATGAATATAGTAATATAGATGATTTATAAATATAATGTGAGGTTAAATAAAATTGAGCTAAAGTATCTTATATTAATACCTCCAATTCTAAAACCCTTGTTGTATTCTTGTTATCTATCCTACACTCATACAGTGTGTATGCTAGTTCTTTCTTATTAAAAAAAAAAATCTAAAATACATGAAAAAAAAATTAATGAAACCAATAAAAAAAAAAGTCAGATATGGCTAAAACTTTAATAGGGGGCCGTTCAAGGGTGGGTGGTCCTCAATCCATTCCTAATCCATGATTATCGGAGATCAAGAACCATAATTATGGGAAACTTTAACGTGGTTCAACATCACAATGATACACGTAATAATAGCAATCATTAGACGTTATTACGAGAGTGATACGTTATTCAAACAAATACCTATGATTATAAGTATATCATAGCACATACCGCCTGTAGCTCAAAATAAATCCGATTTGGTCTAACACGTCAATCTAATTAATCCAAGACTGAAATTGAATTGGATTAAAAAAAAAAAAAAAAAAAAATTAATGTAACTCGGTTGACCCAACAAAACCCGATCAAAAATCCAGTTGCAATTTTTTAATTTTTTTTTTACTAAAATAATGTTGTTTTAATTTTTTTACAAAGAATTGATCCAGATAATTTAATGATTCAGTCAAAACCCGAAACCCAACTCTTAAATCAAATGGGATCTAAAAACTATATTCAAAACCCCATATCATTAAGCAAACTAGATTAGATCAAGTTTTTGATTTAGTCAAATGATAACAGTACATTGTACTAGCTAAACTAGGTAATATAAATTAACTCGAGATAATTAATTTTTTTAATAAATTAAAATAATATTAAATTAACAATTATTTTTTAAAACATAAAATTTTTAATTGAGTTTTGATTAGATTAAAATTAATCTATTAAATCAGTTGAGTCAACTCTATATTAGCTTTTATTTTTTTTCACTCCCAACTCATGTAAGCGATGGGTTGGTCAAGCGAAGCTTATTAATAGCAAGTTCAATATAATTTTAAAAAAATTAATTACATTAACTATTTAGTATATCAATTTTTCGTTTTTTTTATTGAAGTATACATACTTCTATTTTTGATCAACTAAAAAAAATAAAACAACAAAATATTAAATAATAAAGTGCACAAATTGTTTAAAAAAATAAAGAAGAATAAAA
>CM031987.1:4062161-4195814 GCA_018804465.1 Populus tomentosa | reverse complement strand
TCTTTCAAAAGAAAAGGTACAGAAATTATATCAGAAAGTACCTTTCCTGTTGAATGTCAGAGAAAGAAACACTTGGAAATCTACATGGAGGAGCATGGACTCTTTAAGAAGCTAAGAAAACATATGTCAAATAAAGCTTGCATTTGGAAAGAGAATTATACTTGAGAATTCTCATAAGAGACCAATCATTCACACATTGAACACCGCTAAAGTGTCATACTTCCATATCATTTTGCTGTTCTCCCTCTTCCAAAACCTCTTGGTGGAGTAGTAGTTCTTCTATCTTTGTCAGTAAATAACCCAATGCTTACCACCAACAACAAAATGGCAACACAATGAAAAAGAAGGTAGATATGCAAGTCCCTACTAATTTTAACACAACATAAATGTTTTGCAACAATGCTTTATAGGGTCTTCTCATTTGTAACATGTTATATTGATTTATTTTGAAAACAATCTTCCTAATGAATGCCTTATTCTTGGATGGAACCTGGGGATTCAGACAACTTTGTCCAAAGGGAATGAAGCAAATGGGAATATGAAAAGGTCCCATATTCCCTTTGGCCGAATTACTGTGTTCTTTTCTTTCTGGAACAATTTTCCTTTGAGGAATAGAAACAACTTTTATTATCAAATTGTGCAAATGTCATATGTTAGAATTCTACAAAATCTTGTCATACTCACTTTAAACTTGTTGGTATCTTCCATTTTGTGTCCTTTACCGATTCACTCTACTCATACTGCTTTATGATGATTTGATTCAATCACAGGTCATGATGAATTCCATGAATGTTCCTTCTAAGAGGAGTACTTTGGAGAGGAAACTTGACAAACTTATACTCGCTCTTTTTGCAACACTTTTCATTATGTGCCTCATCGGAGCTATTGGGAGGTATGATAGTCAGTAGTCTTTAAGAATTTTTATTAAATTTTTATTCCTCTCCCTTTTGAATTGCGCCATTAGATAATGTTTCCTGCTTTTTGAAATTCTGCAGTGGCATATTCATAAACCGCAAGTATTACTATCTACATCTGGATAAAGCCATGGCTGCAGAGTTTAACCCTGGGAACCGATTTGTGGTAATAAATCTTGCTTCAGTTATGCTTTTTTTTTTTTTTGCTTTTCCTTGACATTTTTCTCTCTTTGTCGGATCTATAGGTTGCAGCTTTAACTTTGTTTACCCTAATCACTTTATACTCGACAATCATTCCCATCTCTTTATATGTTTCTATTGAGGTAGGTATCTTGGCTATGACCATTTTCATTTGCTATAGTAATGTCTACATATATTCTTGCTGAATGTGCCTTTTTTGATAATGTCTGAAATTCTTTGTCAGATGATTAAATTTATTCAGTCCACTCAATTTATCAATAAAGACCTACATATGTACCACGCTGAAACTAACACCCCTGCATCGGCTAGGACTTCCAATTTGAACGAGGAACTTGGACAGGTAAACTGATGGTTTATGCATTCAGCTAGCTTATTTATTGTTGTCACTGTCATCAATATGTAAATTTCTATGCACATCATATCATGACAGAGGACTGCTGTTGTGAACTCTGTAATTTGTTCCTTTTCACTTTATGCCTAGTGAAATTTTTTGAATTGATGCTCTTGTCAGGTTGAATATATCTTTTCTGATAAAACTGGAACTTTAACAAGAAATTTAATGGAGTTCTTTAAGTGTTCAATCGGAGGAGAGGTTTATGGTTCTGGTGTCACTGAAATAGAGCTGGGAGGAGCACAACGAATTGGCATTAAAGTTCAAGAAGTATGTGTTCCTTTTCAATTTCTGAAAAAACACAAGTACTTATATTTGAGCAAAGATGTTTCACTTCCTATCAGCTTTTTATTCTTTTTTCCAGGTGTGGAAATCAGGAACATCTCAATATTTTTTTGAATTTCTTACAGGTGCGGAAATCATCCACTGCAATTCAGGAGAAGGGATTTAATTTTGATGATCATAGGCTTATGCGAGGAGCCTGGAGGAATGAACCCAACTCTGATACATGCAAGGTAGCTTTTTAATCAGCAAGATTTCAAAACATTTTCTGTTTCTCTATGTGAATGTATTTCTTATCAGCATAGAGCCTTTTGTTGTGTATTTTCAATAGGAACTATTTGTTGAAAACAGTAATCTTGGTTCTGATTGCTGTCACTCTCACCATATTGTTCTCTTTTTTTCTGGTTATTGTTCTCTCTTTTTCTGCCTCAGATGCTCTATATATCTGATAGTTTAACCTACTTATTATAAGAAACCATTATTGATGGTTTGACATAATGATAGTTCTACTTTTATGCAAATAAGAATGTAACTGGGAAAATTTTATGTTCTTGAAAAGGAGAGCTACAATTTTTTTCCTCTTGCTTGGATTGAAGAAACATTATTCACTGACTTCTGCCTTTTTTTATTCTTGATTTCTTGTGTATAGCTTTTGGTGCTTTGAAGCACTGCCAGTAAATTGATTGAAATAGGGTTTTCATTTTTTTTGGTTTTCTTCTATCATTGTTATACAAATTTTGAGTGCAGTTTTGAAGATGTGAATAATAAAGTGCTATTGACATCTTATGAAGGATTATTTTTTAGGATTGTCAAAACTCCTGATTCTTTGAATTGTTTATCCATGGTACTTGAACGCTGGCTTGTAAGCATGCTATGGAGGATGTACCTTGATCCATAATGCGTGGTTGTTCAAATCATTTATCTTTCTTCTTTTGTAGGAATTTTTCAGATGCCTTGCTATATGTCACACTGTTCTTCCTGAAGGAGATGAGTCCCCGGAGAAAATCACATATCAGGCTGCATCTCCTGATGAGGCTGCTTTAGTTACTGCTGCAAAGAACTTTGGTTTTTTCTTCTACAGGTTTGGGATTGGAGTACTGTCAGATGTTGACTTATGTTTTGCGATTGTGATTTTTATTTTGTGCTTGAAAAGGAAGCCAAGCACGAAAAATTTGTTTGCATCAATCACTTATGAAATCTCTGAATAATTGTTGAGGCTAATAATTAGTTTTTCCTTAGGCGCACTCCTACTATGATACATGTTCGTGAATCTCATGTGGAGAAGATGGGTAAAATTCAAGATGTGGCTTATGAAATTCTGAATGTTCTAGAGTTCAATAGGTAAATGCACATCCTTCCAAATTACTGATATTCCATTTTGAACTGTGTTCGACAACCTTAACATCAATTGTAATAATTGTTGTTAATATAGCACAAGGAAGCGCCAGTCCGTTGTCTGTCGATATCCTAACGGTAGACTTGTACTATACTGCAAGGTAATATATTCTGAAGATTTGTCATATAAGATGAACATTGCTTTTGGAATTTGACATGAAAATAACATACTACTTGCAGGGTGCTGATACTGTAATTTATGAGAGATTGGCTGGTGGAAATGATGATCTAAAGAAAGTAACTAGGGCACATTTGGAACAGTTTGGGTCTGCTGGATTACGTACCCTTTGCCTTGCGTATCGGGACTTAAGTCCTGAAACATATGAAAGCTGGAATGAGAAGTTTATCCAAGCTAAATCTTCTCTCAGAGATCGCGAGAAGAAATTAGATGAGGTATATAATATTTGGAGATTTTTGTCTGTTGTTGTTGGGTGGGGTTGTGTTTTATCAATGATGGTGAAAGTTAATGAATGATCATTATTTTCATCATCTTTCACAATATAATTTCTCACATCTAAAGAAGCATCTTCATTGGTATAGCTGCTTTTTTTTTTTTTTTGGCAACCAAAAGCTGCATGTTTTATCTTTCATGTGAAAATGTTTTTGGCAACCAAAAGCTGCATGTTTTATCTTTCATGTGAAAATGTTTACGTAGTATTTCAAGAAATAATTTTTTGTTTAAATTTTGTGTTTTAGTGAATTGTGGGATAATGTTAGGCTGCCAGATGCTAGTGCAGTTTTTTATTATGTAAATATTTGAAATTTGTTAATCGATAGGTTTCAACTATTGCAGCATAAAAATGGAATGAGCTTAGATTATGCCATTACAAACTCTTGCTAAATGATTTTTGAATGGCATAATCCTGAACAAATCAATTTTTTTTTTTTCACAATGAGCAAGTCCTTTCCCCCTGGAGTCATTGGATTGTTAAGCTTGATATCTCATTTTTTTTAGATGCATTTTAATTCATCCTCACATATAGATTCTGAAACTTGCTTAGGTGGCAGAACTTGTTGAAAAGGATCTTATTTTGATTGGAAGCACTGCTATAGAAGACAAGCTTCAAGAAGGAGTACCAGCTTGCATTGAAACCCTTTCTAGAGCTGGGATTAAGGTTTGGGTGTTAACTGGGGACAAGATGGAAACAGCAATAAATATAGCTTATGGTGTGTGCTTGTTCTATTGGGACCAACTTCCTCTATTTTTGTATTGAGATATGTGCTATTTCCTTATTTTTCATTCTCAGTTTCTTGAATTCTCTGTGTCTATATCATTCCTGCAGCATGCAACTTGATTAACAATGATATGAAACAGTTCATTATCAGTTCGGAAACTGATGCAATTAGAGAAGTTGAAAACAGGGTAAGCAGCATTTCCTAGTCACCTTATTGTCAGTGCATACCTTAAATCATTCATCATGGTAACTGAATTCTTCATCAGGGTGACCAAGTGGAAATTGCACGCTTTATAAAGGAAGAAGTAAAAAAAGAACTAAAGAAGTGCCTTGAGGAAGCGCAACACTATTTACGCACTGTATCTGGACCAAAATTGGCACTTGTTATAGATGGGAAGTGTTTGATGTATGCATTGGACCCAACTTTACGAGTAATGTTGCTGAATTTGAGCTTGAATTGTCACTCAGTTGTTTGCTGCCGAGTTTCTCCTTTACAGAAAGCACAGGTGATCTTCGTCATTGAAGATATATCTATGTGATGCTTGTACTGGGTTTTGTTCTCTTTTTTATTTTGCTGTTCATGCTATGCCTGATACCAATGTCAAGTCCTAGAATGTTGCATCATAAGTAAGTATTATATTTTTTCTGTCCTTGGGAATAAATATTGCAATGGCTATTGCATCCTTACACTTGAAAAATTAACGTGATTGGCAACATTAGAACTAAGTTCTTGGTTTGTGAACCCAAGCCTTTTAACATTGCCCCTTAATACACAACTTATTATTATTAATATGAAATATGGATCATTTCCTGGTGTTTGGTTTTTACAACTTTGAACTTATTTTGCAGGTGACTAGTTTGGTAAAGAAGGGTGCACGTAAAATTACACTCAGTATAGGTGATGGTGCCAATGATGTAAGCATGATTCAAGCTGCACATATTGGTATTGGAATAAGTGGGTTGGAAGGGATGCAAGCAGTGATGGCCAGTGATTTTGCAATTGCTCAGTTTCGCTTTCTTACAGATTTACTTCTTGTGCATGGACGGTGGTCATATCTTAGAATATGCAAGGTCTGTGGTTCTACCAAATTTTAGGTTTTGTGAAAACTAACTAGGTGATAACATTCCTGATATTTCTTTATTGCAGGTCATCACATACTTCTTTTACAAGAATCTTACATTCACATTGACACAATTTTGGTTCACTTTTCAAACTGGTTTTTCTGGTCAAAGATTCTACGATGATTGGTTCCAGTCATTGTATAATGTCATATTCACAGCCCTGCCGGTGATCATTGTTGGGCTTTTTGATAAGGTGGTGCTTCTTTTCAAATCTTATTTGACTAGAATTTCTTGCTTCAGCTGTTCAACCAGATGTGGTTATTTTGGATCAAGTGTATGAAATTAATCATTTGGTGGCATTTCCAAAATTTGGAAATAATCCAAACTGAAGTAAAATACTTACTCAAAACTGATAATAACTACTGGTTTAGTCTGTTCAGTTCATTTGTTTTTTTGGCATTCTGGATTTGGCTTCTGGTTTTAGTAAAGGTCCAAATGAAAAGCATCCTATTGTATGCATGTTAATTTATCTCCTTATTTGGTTTTTGTGTCCAAAACAGAACAAAAAAAGTTAAATTCTTTTAATTATTTTAAGCTGAATTTTTAAAATAACCGAACTTTAGGAACCAAAACACCAGCTCGAAATTCAGTGCTGACTGAATAATGAACATAGCTAGTTGGGACTTCTGATTTTCTTTTGGTAATTCAGATTGAGGGATATGTGCACGATGCTTAATTTTTTTTTTTTGTTACACTCCATTTCTTTTTAATAGTTGAAACTCGATTTGTTTTCCCAGGATGTCAGTGCATCCCTTTCTAAGAAGTACCCTGAACTGTACAAGGAGGGAATAAGAAATGTCTTTTTCAAGTGGAGAGTTGTGATCACATGGGCTTGCTTTTCTGTGTATCAATCGCTTGTCTTCTATCACTTTGTGACCATCTCCAGTGCCAGTGGTAAAAATTCATCAGGCAAGATTTTTGGGCTATGGGATATCAGCACGATGGCCTTCACTTGTGTTGTAATCACTGTCAACTTGCGTCTCCTGATGATATGTAATTCAATTACAAGGTGGCATTATATTAGTGTTGGAGGGAGCATTTTGGCATGGTTCATGTTCATTTTTGTATATTCAGTTTTACGGGTTAGTCATTTTCATTGCTTCTCTTTACTTGAATTATATTCTGTCTCTAGAATTATGGAATTATATACATGCTGACCCTCTTCACATTCATCATAGGAAAATGTTTTATTCGTCATATATGTGTTGATGAGTACAATCTATTTCTACCTCACGGTTCTTCTCGTTCCTATTGTTGCACTTCTCGGCGACTTCATTTACCAAGGGTAAGATTCAGGAGTAGCTTGGAGAGCTTCATTGATTTTTTATGAACCAATTGCATTTTCAAGTTGTTCTTTGTTGGGCATTTCCTTCTTGTTTCAGCTGTTTGTTGGTTTGTTTGTTTACAGGATTCAAAGATGTTTCTTCCCTTACGATTATCAGATTGTTCAGGAAATTCATAGGCACGAGCCTGATGACAACACCAGGGCAGGATTACTGGAGGTTGCGAGCCAGCGCACACCACAGGAAGAAAGGAGCTATGCCATAGCTCAATTACCACGAGAAATATCAAAACACACTGGCTTTGCTTTTGATTCACCTGGGTACGAGTCATTTTTTGCCGCACAGCTAGGTGTATATGCTCCGCAGAAGGCGTGGGATGTAGCTCGGAGAGCCAGCATGAAGTCGAAACCGAAGATGCCCAAAAGGAACTAAATGAACAAATATTGTTGTACAAAATTTTATTTTAGGTTCCATCTTAGGGGTCAATCGTAGTAAAATCTGTAAATTTAGATCCGTCATTTCTATTTAGAGCCGTGTTATGTTCTCTTCATATTTTTTTGGATCTACCTTAAATACGTTCCTTGAGGAACACCTCATAGGTTTTGTCGGGTCACAACTTATGTACAGCTGATGGGTACACGTTTAACTACAATGACAATTTTGGCGGTGCGAGTTCATTTTGTTTTCTAACTTCACGGAGTTATTCCAGTCGGATAGATTGCTTTCGAGGAATCACCAACGGAGTATTACCCTATTATTAATTGATTTTTGTTAATCAATGCCATTTTTAATCAAGTATTGTGCCTATTATTAATCAAGTAACACTCGCACTCAAATTTAATTGGTGTTTCAATTACAATTTTTTCATGGATCTATTGTCATGCTCAGTTTGCACGTAGTTCTCAAGTGTTTCCATTTTAGATGTTAAAACAAACCCTAGTGTATCATGCAAAACTACTTCCATGTCAAATTATATTGAATTTTCTTCCACTCTAGCTTGTACAAGAAAACGACATTGTTCTTTTGTAATTTCACGGTGTCATTATCCGATATGGAACTATCTGGGGGTGTTAATGTCACTGTATGGTGTTCATGACTTAGACCATGCTTGTGTTGCTTGTGTGTTGCTGTGGGTTTGTAGTATGTCTGTGTTGCTGTGAACTTATAGAAAATAAACATATAAAAAAAATTATATGGAGAAAAATTATTGCAATTTATAATATATATTTTTTAAAAAACTATAAAAATAATTTTTCAAAAAGCTTAATATTAAAAAATTAAAATTAATAATTTTAGAAAAAAAAACATAAAAAAAAAAAAATAAAAAAAACCATGTAGAAAAAAAATTGTAGCAATCTATAGTGTTTTGTGAGGAAATATACAATTGTAATTCTCAATCAGTTCAAAATTAAAAAAAATAAAATTGATAGACAATTTTGAAAAAAAGCATAAAAAACCATGTAGGGAATGATTGTAGCAATCCACAATGTTTTAAAGGAAAAAAAGTACAAAACTAAATTCTCAACCAACTCAATATTAAAAAAATAAAAGCAACAAAGATAATTTTAAAAAAAATCATATACAAAAACAAAAATTAAAAAAAGAAAAAAAAACCTATATAGGAAAACACTATAGCAATCCACAATGTTTTGTGAGGAAAGCTACATTAAATTCTCAACAAACTCAATATTAAAAAAATAAAAGCAACAAAGATAATTTTGAAAAAAATCATATACAAAAACAAAAAAAAAAAAAGAAAAAGAAAAAAAAACCTATATAGGAAAACACTATAGCAATCCACAATGTTTTGTGAGGAAAGTTACATTTGTAATTTTCAACCAGCTCAATATTAAAAAAAAAATCGACAAAGATAATTTTGAAGAAAATCATAAAAAAAACATAAAAACCATGTGAGGAAACACTGTAGCAATCCACAATGTTTTAAAGAAAAAAACTATAAAGCTAAATTCTTAACCAACTCAATATTAAAAAAATAAATTCAACAAAGATAATTTTAGAAAAAAAAAGGTGGAAAAACACTATAGCAAAACAAAAATCATGTGGGAAAATACTATAGCAATCGACAATGTTTCAAAAAAAATATAAAACTAAATTCTCAACTAGTTCAATATTAAAAAAATAAAATCAGAAAAAATAATTTTAAAAAATAAAAATAAAAAAAAACATGTGGGGAAAGCTACGGTACTTCCCCCACGAGTTTTAGAGTATTAGTTAATATGTTATTGGTGTCTGGGCTATGATGTGGGTTTGTTTTATTTTTTTAGTAAAATATTCCAGCATCGCAAATGTGTTTTATTTGAATTATATTAAAAAAAAAGAGGTGACGATAACAAACAAAAAACATAGATATATAAAAAAAACTGATCAATAAGGAAAAAAAAAAACAATATGGTATCAACTTGGGTTAGAAGGTGAAATTTAAAAGAACAAAACTTTTATAAAAGAGCTTAAAGGGGAAAAAAATCGTAAGAATAAAAATCAAATTGAAAACATCAATGCATGATCAAATAAACTTTAACATGTTGATTTTTTCAACGCGGTTTTTCTACATAAAAAATCATAAATGTAAATAAAAAATTTATGCACGTATCCAATCAAATAAACCAATAACCATTGTATAAATAAATGGAAAAAAGTAATGAACAATAAATAAAAACATAATTGAAAATAATAACATACCAACATAGATAAATATATTTAATATTATAATACGCGTTATTTACTTGGTTGTATGATGAATTTGTTCATGGAAATCAACTTTTAATAGAGATTGACACACACTTAAAATTTCTTGAACAAAATAAAAGTAAAAAAACAAATACTATGCAAAGTTGCATATATTAAAAATTTTATAAAATAATATTTAATCTATATAAAATAAACAAAAAAACTGCAGATGAATCATATTAACCTCTAAAAAAACTAAACATACCCAATATAATTAAAACATAATTGTTATTCAAGAAATGCTAAAGAATAAAGAAAATCATAGAGAAGAGGTATTAATTAAAATTTAAAACTTATAACAATTATTTGGAAAAACACATATAAAAAATCCAATGGTATTAAAAAAAACTAAAACAAAAAAAGAGGGCGGTGTTGGGCCAGGTAAACCAGCCTAACACCTAGACTAATCAAGACAAAACCTGTATGCATGCCTTTAATAGTTTTTTAAAGTTTAATGGGGTGGGCGACAGGTCGTCCACCGTAGTTTTTTTTTTTTTTTAAAAAATAAACGAAGCATTGTTTAGAAATTCTAGAATTTGGCTATTGGCGTGGCTAGAAAAACAAGGTTATTTTGTTTTACCCAAAAACTCATTTTAACTCGAACACCAAGGAAATATCCTAGGAACCCTATATAACCAATACATAGCCTTCATAAACGCAAAAACCCAATTCAAAACCCAAAACCAACTCGAAATAAAATCATCTCTAATTTAGATATGTTTTTTAAGGTGTTTTTGAGATACAATAACTCTTAATCATAGCCCCCCCCCCCACATTATGAAATCATTTGACATAAGATTCGACTATTCTGGTGGCTTAAATCTTCCCCAATATCAACTTTTTCTTTGTAGTTCAGAATCCAGCAACCCTCTCTTTCTCCTGCACCTAAAAAAAAACTAAAAAAAAGAAAAATAAAGTTTGATATCAAAATGTATTTTTAAAAAATTATACGAACCGATTAATAAATAACTTAAAAAGATGAGGGATGCATATGAACCTTTTAAACCATTTGCAGACCTGCTATCTATTTTACCTGAGTTTTTCACTTAAGTACTATATCTTTCATTTCAACCCTCACTTTTTAAAAAACATGCAACTGGGCTCTAATGGGCTTAATTGTGCAAAAGAAAAGTTCGAAGACCTAAGCAATTTTTTTTTTAAAATACACTTGTAATCATTGCAAGATAGTGAAGAGTGATTAGGTGAACAATGATAAGGCCACAAGTTATAATACTTAATAAACGAATGGGTGGAAGTGTGTAAATATTTTATTATGATTTAACACTAAAATTATCCTAAAATTGGGGTTTTATTTTGATGCACTAGATGAAAGAATTTAGTGAATGCATGTTAATCTTTTAACTGTCATGTCTATAATAAGAAATTGTGTCTCGTTACACTGTGGTTGATCAAATTTTTATTAAATGTAAAAAAAATCTTGGTATTATTAATGTTTTTTTTAGTAAAAAAAAAATCTAAATCATATAGGGTTGACTCGATTGACTTGGTGGATCTAAAATCAACCTAGATAACTGATAAAAATATATTCTGACTTATAAAAAATTCAAAACATCATTTTTTTTAGAAAAAAATATTGAAATAATAAGAGGTTGGATCAATTAGGTTAATTTAGATTAACTTTCTAAATTCATAACCCGGGTCATGAAATCATGATAATAATCCTATATAAAACAAATCAAAACAAACTACAAAGTCCAATTCCCAATTAATTCAAAGATGAATTGAAAAACAAAATCAATTTAAAAAAGAAAAACAAAAAGGATTTGAGTTAATTTACCAAACTCATGACTTGAGTCATGAAACCCGGATAATTTTATAGAAAGTACATAAAAAAAATTATGAAGTTTAATTTCTAATTAACCTAAGATGAAATTAAAAAGAAAAAGAAAATAAAAAAGAAAAAAAAACACTTAACCCGACAAACCCACAACTTGGGTCATGATACTAATGTAATCTCATAGAAAAAAATTAAAAAAACAACTTAAGTAGGGTTAACCTACCAAACTCATGACTTGAGTCATGATACCGATGTAATCTCAAAGAAAAAAAAAAACAACCTAAGTAGGGCTAATTTTTCAAATCCTCAACCTATATTATGAGATTGAGATAACTTTATAGAAAACAAATCACAACAAATTATAAAAACTATTTCCCTATAAACACATGTTTGAAGGATAAAACTAAAAAAACCAATCTAAAACATAACACAATAAAACTACCCGAGTTTACCTATATTAACTTGCAAAACCCCTAACCTGAGTTATGAAATTAAGATAGCCTCATAGAAAGCAAATCGAGATAAGTCATGAAGCTTAATTTCTATTGAACCTAATGTTGAAAGATGAAAATGAAAAAAAAAAAATAATTTAAAAAATAAAAAACTTGAGTAAACTGAATTAACTTGCCAAACTCGTGAAATTTGAATAACCACATAAACAGTAAATTATAATAAATTATAAAACTTAATCTTTAACAAACCAAATGTTAAACAATGAAATTAGAGAAAAAAATATTGATTAGAAAACCAAACAAACCAAAGGCAAAAAAAAACTAATGCAATGAATAGTATTTTGTGAGGTGATAGACAATAAAAATACCATCTCTTTTAATTTTTTTTTTGTTGATAATAATTATATTAATGTAAAATGAAAAAAAAAAAAGATTTGAGACTCAATTCACAAGTAATTACTATGCTAGGGGTTGACTTGAGGTTTTTTCACTGCTTTATCGTCAATCCTCTCCAATTATGTACAAGTGGTGCTCAAATGCAATAGGATTTGGGAAAACCCTCCAAATGGTTTGTATGATTTGTATCAAATGGGAAACAAGCTTTTATGAAAAAAAGATTCGGCTAAAATCTATATTGTGAAATTTAGCCAATTCAACTCAATTGCATTAAATTGAGATAATATCAATTATATTTTTTGAATTTTTTAAAGAAATATAAAGGTTAATTTTTCTCAAAAAAATTAAAAGTTTTGAAATTCTTTAATACAAAACAAAATTATTTTTTCAAAAAATATAAAATTTTCAAGATGCATAAAGAGTTTTAAAAAAATTGTGGAAATGGTTAGGCAAAAAATAATAATAAAATCATCAGTCATTAAATTTTGTTATTACTTTTAAGGGAATAAAAAAATAAACTTTTGTTAAAAGAATAAAATAAATACAGAAATAGTAAGCCATTAAATGTTTTAAAAATGTTTAATGCATAAAAACTCAAATATTTTAAAAATAATTAAGATTTTTTTAAAAAATTAATTTTTTAAATATTTAAGAAATAAAATTTAAATTTCTGAAAAAACAAAAAGCTAGAAACTACATACTCTTTAATTTTTTCTTTCAAAACAAATTCAGTAAATAAGAAAAAAAATTATATTTTTCAGAAAGTTTTCCAAATGAGAAAAGCATAAAATGATGAATAAAATGCACTATTCTTATTTTATATACGAAGCATAAACATTAAAATTATTTTCTTTGACATTTTCATTTTTGTTTAATTTCATAAATTTATTTATTTTCATTATAAATATAATATAATTTATTCTTGGAGTTAATAACCTTAAAATCTCCATGATAACTATTCACTTGAAAGAAATAGCAACATTCTATAGTTAGATTATAAAAAATAAAAAAATTAAGATGGCTATATAAATTATGTTTTCAATGTTTTATGAAAAATAGTTAGAACCTCAACATATTTCTTATTCTCTTGATAAAATAATTCTTTTTTCATTTTCAAGACAAACAAATAAATTTCAAACTTCCCATTAGAAATGAAGATATTGGAAATTAATTTTTTCTTAGATTTTCTCATTGAGAGAAACAGCTGGGAAGATAAGTGCGGCATAACAAAATGCTTAGTTACACGAGGAGGAATCATGGACTATGAATTATTGAAGAGAGGTGATGAGTCGATGCCAGACAGAGAATTTGTTAAAAATAAAGTCTGTATTTTTGTTGCAATTATTGTCTCTAAACTACCTACTAAAGAAGCTCCGGTGAGTAAATAGTTGTTTTTATACCACGTAGTATAGTATAGTAGTGATTCTTGCTCCATCAAGATGGTAGCTTTTCCAAAACATATCTTGAAAGATAAAGAGAAATCTAATGACATGGACAATCTCACCCCAATTGCGTTGCCTGTCTGGATGCCAACTCGATTGTTTTGTACAGCAGAGGGCTCAAGAATAATTGGATTTTATTCCCAACATTTTTATTTTCTCTCTTGATTATTAGGGTTAACTGATCATATATTAAAAATCTTATGGGTGCCCCGGGTTCCATTTTTTTTTTGTGCATGTCTGTCATTTCTACGATGATTTATCTTCTTGCTGGGCTTATAGAGTGTTTAGTGAACCCGAAAATTAGTTGTGATGTGCATAAGTTGGCCCAGACATCCCGAGTTATATATATATATAAAAAATAAAAATAATCAAGTGATTAAGATTGTATGCCATTCTCATGATGATACTTATTGGTATGACCACGATCCCAGAACTTTGCTCGTGTGTGTGTGTATAGAAAACCTTTTGAAGTCATGATTGCACGGCTGCAAGCAGAGGTAAAGAAATCAATAGTTTACATATTCATGTGTAATCTTAGCTCCAATATGAAGGTTCCCTTCAGAGGCGGAACCAGAAAAAAAAATTAAAAGGGATCAAAATGTTAGTTGTTTTAGAATTTAAACTAAATATATTAATATAATGAAGGGAGGGGCTGGAAAAAAAATCTCCCCCCCCCCCCCGGTTCCCTCTTAAGAAGTAATGTAACATCAGCACACTTTATTTTCGATTGTGAAAAACAAGTTTATATATAATCATTGAGGAAAAAAAAGTGTTTTTTCAGCATTTGATGTAATAATTTCGATATTTATTGTGTCAGAGTGCACGTATATAATGGATCTTGAGTCCTAGAGCTAGTTATAGTGGATCTTCTGCTATTTTGCACATAATCAAAATAAAAGTTTTAAAAATCTTACATGATAATCTTGTATATAATGTATTAATTCAGCTTCTAGTAAATCTTATTGGAAGGATGGCTTATATATATAGTATTATTATTATAAGCTAACTCAAGAACATGTCTAGAAATTGCTCAAACTCAAACATAATAAATTTTGTCAATAAATATTGTATTGCATCAAATATATTTCAAAACTATCTCTATGAAATAAATAACCCCGATTTTTCAAGAAGAAAAGGATTTCACAACGCATTTTTGAAGAAGTACATAAAACTTGGACACCATGTCTACATTTAACAACAGAAGTATAAAACAAAACCCTTGAAAATTGAAACTAAAAGTAGTGCAAGAAACCACTCTCAATTACTCAAAATGCTCTTGCAACATGGGAGATTTTTTGTATTATTATTAATATAAGTGTTTGAGTTAGTTCGTGTGTACCTCAACTATTTTCACGAGTCTTAAAATTAATCATCATATAAATTTTTAATAATTTTAAAGTTTATAAAATATAAATTAATAATTTTTATAAAAATAAATTATAAATTTAACTAGTTAAATTATATCTCAGTCAAGCTATGATGGTGACAATTTACTTGTAATGGTAATGGAATATTGCGAAGGGTATGGAAAAGAAAATGGCGAAAGGCGGCGTAGCTCCATAAATCCCCTCATAGCTAGCTTTACATGGGATGTCAAGAACAATAGTAACTTGTACATAATGGAACAATAGTAGCATGTGCAGTTCGAGCAGCATCCGTATCTTAGCCCATAAAGACTGAATTCTTAAATAGATAAGAGTCCGTACCTTCAACCAGAAGCCATATGCTACAGTGAAGCATTGGATTCTTCGAAACACACAACTTTTAGGTTTCTACTGTGAGATTCAAATGGAATGGATAAGACAAGATGTGCTCTATGCTTTAGCTTGCAATATATTCCCCATAACCTCTGACATGTAAGAAGAGACTGTAAGAAGGAAGGAAGTCTTTCATGGATGTACAAGTTCAAGCATGAATAGCAGCAATGTTCCCATAGCACAGATTTGATTATGCAAAAACTTCTAACTATTTATAATATGCATGTGATGGTTTTGACTTCAAACTTTAAGGCCATCATTTATTATTAAGATTATCTAATGTATAAATGAATCCCGTAAAATCAAAAAAATACACATATTGATCAAATCTTATTTATTTATTTATTTATTCCCCAACATCATCATGGGATGTATTAAATTTATAGCAGTTCCAACTAAGGGTGGTTCAAGTGACCAAGGCATATATACGTGGACCATGGCGGGCCGATTTGTAAAGTAAATAGGAGATGTGGACACTATGCTTGCATGGAATCGCCCAAATTAATATATATTTATATTACCAAAGCTAATTACTCTTCAATCCTACAGGTCAAGCAGCGGGCGATGGTGTCTCCTCCGAGGTCGAATAGTCTAACTAATAATTATACATGCTAGAGCATAACATGTTGTAATTAGGTGGTATATATTTTGCTTGCCTATAAGAATATTGGTGAATAATTAAGCTATAATTTAGATTTAATGCAAGATTAAACCTCTACTTAATTGGTCCCTTACGTAATGAAGGGTGATTCCTGCCACTATGCAGCATGTGTCGATCCGTTGTCTAGGATCAATTATGGCATGTAAGGATTCCCATGTTACACTCGCATATGCTTCAAAATCATTTCTCCTTTCTCCCAATCGTACGTAAGGGATATAGCAAAGGAAGGGTTATAAGCTAGCACTATAACATTATACAGTTTTACTGATGAATTTATTCTGTTGGTGTAAAACATATAACTTGTTAGTAAATTTTTTACCGACAGCCTCATTGACAGAATCTATTTGTCAAAATATTGATCGTCGGTAATTCCCCTGTTCGTCGCTGATTCTGTCGGAAATAAAAAAAAAACCAAACACCGACGGTCTTATAGATGGGGGAAGCGCACAAAAAAAATAATTTCCCAAGAGAACTTTACTAACGGGCATGTTCCGTCTGTATTTCCAACGGTAAATCACTAAAGATTGGCCGTCGGTGATTGTGGCATGAATAGTAAATATTTCAGAACTCTCTGTACAATATCGACGAATATATTCCATTGGTAGTATCAACGGTAAACACTGACGGAATATATCTGTCGGTGATTGTGGCATAGGTGGTAATTTTTTTGCAACTCTCGGTAAAATACTAACGGCTCAGTTCCGTCTGTAAGGCCGTCGGTATTTATTTAAAATATTTTTTAAAAATTATTTATTAATATTAAAAAAACCAATTAACCAAATAAAATTGTATTAAACATTAAAAATATAAAAATAATGTTAAATAATATTCATCCAAATATTCATTACAAATTTAATATGTTTCAAAAACAAAATTAAAATAGATTAATGGTGGAGCTAGAGGAAGAGGAGGAGGAGGAGGAGGTTGGTTGTTCCCGGGACCGTACAACCAAAAAGGGGCTGCACATGTATCATCACCCATCCTTGATCTAATGTTCATGACCATTTGACGGAGCTGATCATAATCCGTCGATAGTCGTTCATATTATTGTTTTAATGCCATGAACTCCTAAGACTGGCTGCTCGATATTGATGGAGAGCTCCCAACAGTTGAGACACTACTGGCCGCTCGTAAGTTTTCGGCCGTAGTATTGGAGAGCCCGTAGACCCGATTGTTATCGGGTCCACCAGACGATTCTATCTCCATTCACAAGGTCGAAGGATCGTCTCCATATCTCTCCCTCAACCGACTATTATAGGTCTCTTGAAAATTAAAAAAAATCATCATATTCAATTCAAGAAATTAATAACTTACGAAATAAAATGATTGAACGAACATACCACGAAGTGTTGAGCACGGTTGTCCACGAACTGTTGCACCCTTTTTTGGTGATCTTGACTTCGCACGTGCGTCTCTACAAATAGCTTCATTAGGCTCGGCTCACGTCTAAGAGATGTAGCCTATAAGAAAAAAAAAAAAGGTTGCAAGTTAAATATATTTATAAGCAACAACAAATTAAATAACGATATATTTCATTTAAATTAATCTTACCATCCACTTCGCATGTGCACTGAACGAGACAGAGTCGCCAGTGTGCGTGGTCACCAGACCATGAATTTGCCGATTTTGGTTGTCGGGACCGGACTCTGAGCGTCGTGCAAACTGCTCAGATATCACGTGTTCAATATATTACGTCCAAATATCCCCCGAGATGAATGGCAATGAATTCCCGCCAAACCGCCACTTAATTCCAGCCTTCTAGACCGTTATCTCTCGCATATCTTTTTGCTTTTTTTTTTTTCGTGTGTCATAACAAAAATCACGCAACTTACTTCCATAGTAATAAATTAGAATTTAGAATATAACATTATAAAACAAAAAATTATATTATTTTCATTGTTACTTAGTTGCTGTGTGATTTTCCCATACCCTCCGCACAACATTGTAGTCCGTGCTATCCCACTCATATTTGTGCTGTGTATAAATAATTCATTTAAAATAAAAATAGTACAAGATATAAAATTATAAAAATAATTTATTAAAAATAAGCTGGAAATTAGAAGTTAACACCTACTTGAAATCATTGAAACCATGCATCGATATTACATCTCCACTCAGGATGTCTGGAAATCTGACTCCATTGAAATAATAAAATCTTTATCAATGATTTAAATGCCGATGTTATTATTCTGGCAGACTCAATATTTGTGAACCTGAAATTAAATAAAATTAATAAAATATTCATCAATTATGTGATAAGTAAAAAAAAAACTAAAACCTAAAAAACTGACATTGAAAGGTTATCCTTCCATTGTGCCTGGTACTTGTGGGTGAATTGACCTTGCTGTGAAGGCACACCGCCTATGCGCTATGAAATCGCACTAGAAAAGGCAGCATCACAAGTTGACGCAGGTGCCTCTTTGTGATCAACACCTAAGGATAAGTCATCCTCGCTGCTAGAAGAACTAGTTGTAGCCGTCTACTGATGACGTCTTGTTGATTTCATTCTACGCATCTACATAAATTTATACTAATAATTACATAATTAACTTTGATTAGTTTAAAAAAATTCGGCAGCACCTCCCCTATGCTAGAGACTATCCATAGTTTTCAAACCTGCAAATCTTTACAATAACCACAAACAAATTGACTTCATTGAAAAATCTTATATACAACCTAACATCTATATATTTTAAACTAACATTTATAGAAATGCATAAATGACAATTAAAATTAATGGAAATAATAAAAAACATAACAATCAATAATAGAATAAAATTGCGATAAAACAATGAAATTTAAATCTTCATTTCCAATTACCATTTCCATGGAAAATTCAACAATAACAATTAAAATAGACTAATTTTTCAGATAATTATTACAATACAAACAATAAAATAATTAAAATTTTATTCTATACATCTACACAAATTTATGTGAATACTTAAATAATTAAATTCAATTATTTTAATGGAAATAATAAAAAACATAACATTCAATAATAGAATAAATTTGAGATAAAACAATGAAATTTAATTCTTCATTTCTAATTACCATTTTCATGGGAAATTCAACAATAACAATTAAAAGAGTAATTTTTCAGATAATTATTACAATAAAAAAAATAAAATAATTAAATTTTTATTCTACATATCTACACAAATTTATATGAATAATTAAATAATTAAATTCAATTATTTAAAAACAATTCGTCAGCACCTCTCCTATATTAGAAACTACCCATAGTTTTTATACCTAAAAATATTTATAATATCCACAAGCCAATTTTCATTCTACACATCTACACAAATTTATACAAATAATTACACAAATATTGCAAAATCATTTCTATACAACCTAGCATCTATAGAAATTCAACATCTATATATTTTTAACTAACATCTATACAAATTCATAAATAACAATTACAATTAATTGAAATAATAAAAAACATAACAAGCAATAATATATTAAAATTAAGATAAACTAATTAAATTTAATTCTATATTTCAATTAACATTTTAAATGTAAATTCAACAATAACAATTCAAATTTAACAAAATTTTCAATTATTATGGCAATACAAACAATAAAATAAATTGAACAAATAAAAAGAAAAAACTGAAGACTTTAGGAATGAAAAATATTTACCTTAATCGTGTGTTGATTTCAAGATTTTATTTACAAACAATACACGAAAAAAAAAAGAACACCACAAAAATAATCATAATTAAAATAAAAAAGTAAAAAAATACAAAGATAAAGAAAGAAGAATCATACCTTTTAATATGTTGAAAACTACAATCAAAACACTAAAAATACAATGAGAAATGCAAAAGATTTGCAGGAGGAGAAGAGCAGATGAATGAGAGGAGCTGAGAAAAAAATGAACCATAGAGGGGGGGTCAGTTTTATACTGCAATTTTACTAACAAAACATAGAATAATATTTTTTTAGGCGGTGGCATTAAATTCCATTGGTAATTTCCGTCGGTATTTTTTTGAATTTTGAACTAAAATTTTGAAAAACCCTCCAGATTTTTTGAAGGCCATCGATACATTCGTCGATAAAAAGGTGTCAGAGCATGGGTGCATTAGATTTGTCATGTCCGTCAGTAACTATGCCGACCGACCAAGCAGTCTGACAGGCACACGTTTTGGAATGTGCACCATCCTTCAGTGATTTCGTCGGTAAATACATCGGTGATTATGGGAAAGGCTATAATTTTTTTCAACTCTCGGTAAATATCGAAGGGACATATTCCATCGGTGGTTATGGCAAAATGCTGATATTGTTTTGTAACTCTCGGTAAAATACCAATGGGACATATGCTGTCGGTATAGTCATTGGTGATTATGGCAAAATGCTGTAATTTTTTTGCAAATCTCGATAAAATACTGACGGTACACAATCTGTTGGTGTTTGTGTCAAGCTTTCGTATGTTTTGTTTGTATTGCTTGTCTATCCTCCTGCACAAATGCTTAAATTGCAAATTTACAACACACACATCACAATAACAAGAGCAAACAATTATAAAATAAATATTTCATGTTCCGAAATATCATTCATAATATTATATTATATAAAAAAGGCTTTACAACATATTTAGTCAGAATTTTCATCTTCATCCTCAATTGAATTGTTATCAGCTTCATCGCACTCTTCAATGTGGTTATCATTTTCTTCATCAACATTTTCTAGTCCACTAAAGCTCAAAACAACATTCAACTTCTCTGCGTCAACATTAAGAAGACTATTATCGAAAACACGAAAATTTAAATTTTCTTCTAAGTTAATCGAAGGAGCAACTCAGTATGGTTCAACCAACTCATTAGCTTGAAAGAATATATCTATCACATTTGTGTCTTCATTCTCATCCTGAACGACCTCGACACAACCCATGGGTTTGGTTTTTAAAATGGATAACCAATCAACTCTTGATCAGTCCTTTCTAAAGGAAGGAGTGTATATGTAATAAAATTATTGGCATTGCTTTGTGAAAACAAAGACATCGTTTACGTTGCGGAGTCTAGTTTTTGAGTTGATTTCAATGAGACCATAGTGAGGATGTACTTTGATTTTTCTGTCAGTTGTGTCATACCAAAAGCATTTGAATAAAAAATACTCTATTATGTTCGCTATGATATTGCAGGTTGATGACCTTTTCTAATCTACCATAGTAGTCAACTTCAAACTTACTAGAAGTCGATCCTTTAATACAAACACCACTATTGTATGTCTTTCTTCCATGCCCGTATTCTTCAGTATGAAAAACATATCTATTGACAAAATACCCGTTATAGCATTTGACTTTTCTTTCAGGGCCTAGGCTTAGTATAGACAGTGAAATAGCAGCACTACCTCTCATTTGATAAACCTTGTATATCAAATACAACAATAATAAATTAGCGGATATTATGTAATATTGATGTACAATTAATTACCTTGCAAGAGATAATGAGTCTGTGATAAGACTTACATGTGTTCTAAACCACGTGGTAAATTGTTCATCTTGTTATTGAAAGATTTGGATTCGGTCAGTTGTGAGTTATTGGACAATAAATATTGTCAATGTTGCCTGCAAGGTTGTTCCAAATTATATGAGTTTATGATATCACAATATATAAATAGTACACTCTTGATAAAGTTTAAGTAAAACATCTACTTAATAAAAGGTCTCAACTCATCATAGTTAAATAGGATATAATTGTGTGCCTGTCTGAACTCTATTTCAGACAAATATCTTATTCCCCTTATAATATTTTTAGGTGTGGGTTGTAAATATTCCCACTTAAAGGCACTTCACTACCATCATCATGCCATGAACCATGGTTGATCCTCGCTCTCAAATGAGGTTTGAAATAGTATGAGATAAATGTTGAGATCTCCTCAACAATATAGGCCTCACATATTGACGCCTCAACATGTGCCTTGTTCTTAACTTTTTCTTAAAAAAAGGATTGAACAAGTATTTGCATATATAAAATTAAACAAAAATTATCAATAAAAAAATGAAAAAACATTTAATTATGAATTACATTGCAACTGTAATATCTAACCTCTTGAATGGATACATCCATCTATACTAGACCGGTCCTCTAACTTTTACCTCAAATGGTAAATGTACGGGTAAATGCTCCATTGACTAAAAAAATGATGGAGAAAATATCATCTCAAGTTTGCATATTGTCTCGACAATATTTATTTCAAGCCTTTTAATGTGATCAACATTCAACATGTTGGAGCATATATCTATAAAGAAATGACTAATCTTCGTGAGTGCATCCCATATCTCCTTTGGCAACAAATCACGAAAAGCTAATGGGATGAGTGTTTGCATAAACACATGGAAGTCATGACTCTTCATTCCATATAATCTGCATTCCTTCGTATTAACCAGCCTTGATATGTTTGAGGCATGTCCATAGAGAAAACACAGACTCTTAATCCATTTGTAGACTAGTAGTTGTACGTTTTTCTCTAACACAAAGCTTGTTCTTGGTTTTGCGACCCGTGACCCACAAACCAATTCTATATTTTTACGGTTACATAACAATGCTAAATCCAATCTAGCCTTGATGTTGTCCTTTGTCTTCCCCTTCACATCCATGACGGTGTTGAAAATGTTCTCAAACACGTTCTTTTCAATGTGCATTACATCAAGGTTATGGCGGAGAAGATTGGTCTTCCAATAAGGAAGCTCTGAAAAGATACTTCGCTTTACCCAATTATGGACTAAACTAAAACCAGGAAACTTCTGCTTACTTGATTAGATACCAAACACAATGTCACCGTACTCTGATACAACATCATGCAATTCTTCACTAGAAAGACACGGGGGTGCAACAACTTTTTCAACTCTAATAATAAAGAAATCTTTAATGTTATTTTTATACCTGTGATTCGATGGCAAGGAATGACGGTGACAGTAAAAAAAAGAGGCTTTACCCCTGTTTGTTAGCGTGAATGCCTTGTTGTTTTCCATACAATATTGACATACTAGTTTTTCATGCGTGCTCCAACCAGAAACCATTCCATAAGTTGGGAAACCATTGATAGTCCATATCAAAGCCGCTCTCATAACAAAATTCTGTTTCCTCGAGATATCATAAGTTAAAGCTCTAGAGGACCACAACTGCGTCAACTCATCAACCAACGGTTGAAAACAAACATTTATATTCTGCCTCGGACTGCTCACACCTAGTATAACCATAGATAAAAACATGAACTTCGGCCTCATACACATCCCTGGTGGCAAGTTATAAACGGTTAGTATGACTGGCCAACAAGAATAAGGAGCAGCAAATGACCCAAATGGGTTGAATATGTCTGTACACAACCCAAGACGTATGTTTCTTGACTCATCTAAAAAGTGAGGATGCACACTGTTAAAGTGTTTCCATGCTTCGTTGTTAGAAGGATGCACCATCACTCTATTAACTGCATGATGTGATTGGTGTCATGTCATGTGCTCAGTAGTCCTTGGTGACATGAATAACCTCTGCAGTTTAGGTGTGATTGGAAAGTATCTAAGTTTTTTTTATATGCCAAGAGAGTCTTTCCCTTGCTTGTTCTAGGTTTGTAACAGGAATGCCGACATGTTATGAACATGGTCAGCTCAACATTTTCAAGGTAGTATAAGATGCAGAAGTTAGGGAACATGTCAATTTTCTGGTATCCTAAACTGAGGGGTTTCATCATGGAATTTGTAGCATAGAAGTTCTCTTTCAGCATGTTCCCTTCAAGTAAAATGCTTCTCGTCCATTCGATAATCTTGTCATAACCGGCCTCACTCAAACCGTGATCTGACTTGATGGTGAGCACCTGTGCTGCGGCCGATAATTTAATGTGGTTCGTGCTGCCATCCTATAATGGTTCATCAAAATCTTTTAGCAAATTAAAAAATCTTGTTGCATCTGCATTATGTTCTTCTTCTATGATTGGACATTCACTGACATTACCTTTATTCATTCTCATTGCATCCATAACCATATTCCTGTAAGGATTACTGCTGTAATTTCCAACTTCATACACATTGCTAGCACTAGAAGTTGACCCAACCACCCTTTCTACCATGCTCTCATTAGAAACAAATAGTTCTCCGTGTGCATACCAATAGAGGTAATCCTCCAGGAAACCTTTGGTTAGAAGATGCATTGTTACAACTTCTTAATACATAAACTTTTTATTTTTACACTTCCTGCATAGACACCTAATACCGCCATCAGTAAAATTTCTCAGAATAGATGTTGTGAAATTAATAAAACCATGTACCTCGTTACAATAATCCATCATTCGCAATCCTTAGGGTGTGTCCCGATACATCCATGAACGATCATCCATGACTTTTATCGAACCTCTATAAAATTATAACGACAATATGTATTAATTAACTATTTTATATAAATAAATTTTAAAAAATATTGGTTTGCCCGACATTATCCAACAAACTAAAAAAACACTTATATTAAATATTCATCATCAATTATCAATTATCAACTATCAACGTCCATACAAATTTATACATATATAAATTTATGGAAATCATAACTTTGCAATAGAATTGATAAAATTAAAACGAATCCATTAAATAAGCTATTATTTATTTCATCACAACACATCTAATTTGGTGTAATTCAAATAAAGTTTCAACAATTTACAAACAAATACAATTTGACAAATTCTAAAACAAACTATAACAACTACAAAATTATACATTCACACTACAAGTTTCTTTGACAAATAACAATCAAACAAGTTTAACAAAATACATATATACTATAAAAAATAATAAAATTGACATTTAAATGTTAAAACTAAAAAGGATAGTAAATGATAAAATCCACAATAAATTGCTCAGGGAACGAATGTTGTGACCACGTACAAAAATATAAGAAACTTGAGTGCTTGTGTTGAGAAGACAGGGAGGGTTGGGATGGGTGGTTGACTGCAGTTTGGAAGGGGAGAGTTTGGATGGGGAAGAAGAAAGGGAAGGAGAAATAGAGAAAGAGAGAGTCGGAAGAGTGAGTATATATTGGCTTTTATCGATGGAATTACCGACGGAAACGTTTCGTCGATAAGTCTTCTGGTGACTGTGCCACATCACTGTATGGAGATCTCGGTTTGAATCCCTACGTCATTCCATCGGTAAAATCATCTGAAAAAAATCCATGTCATCACACCGTTGCAACTTTTCAAAAATCTATATAATCTGTTAGCAATACTATCAGTATATACCGACGAATGTATTTCGTCGATGTATATTGACCATAATGCCAATGGAAATGATCTGTTGGTATATACCGATAAAATTAGAGATGAAATTATTTTCGACGGTAAAAATTAATGATGAAAAAATTCCATCAGTAACTCTATTGGTTTTTGCTGATTTTCTAGTAGTGTAGCTAGTTGTTAATATCATTATCACTACTAAATTATAGGGTACGATAAGGTATATATATAGCTGCATGAAAAGCTATATATATAGCTGCATGAAAATACACAATATCAAAGCAAAAGGAAATTAAAGAGTATTGGGACCTTATCGTCAGTATATATCAGTATAAACTATAAAGTGAAGGCGTACGTTCCCTCCTTGTAATGTTCGAAACCCAACTAGATACCTAGCGCTCTCTCTCTCTCTCTCTCTCTCTCTCTCTCTCTCTCTCTCTCTCTCTCTACCTCCCAACGTTCGAGAAAGTGCAACAGAATCGCTCCAACCTATAAAGAACACCAACCCACCCTAATCCTCAAAGTAAGAACCCCTCCAAAAGAAGAAGAAGAAGAAGAAGAAGAAGCAGAAGAAGAATTCTTGCCTTAGCCCAATGCTCTCTTGCCTCTCACCCTCTCTCTTCTCTTCTCGCTAGTCCCATTTATACGCATCAAAGAAATCAAGCAAAATTAGTAATCTTCGTGTGATTTGTCCTTCACCTGTACCCCAATAATTACCTACAAGCTAGGTAGGAAGAACAGATTATACAGGGACAAAATAAGAGAAGATATATATGGGTGGTAGTGGTAGCAGTTGCTCTTTGTCTTTCAAGGTGTTGCTCGGGGGGATTGCAACGGTGGTGTTTGTAATGCTCTTGTTGGTTGGAGCCTTGGAAAGTGGAGCAACGTCCAAAATGACAACCAGCAGGATAAATAGTGCCCAGGCTACTCAAAATGACCTGAAAGATGATCATGAAAAGGATGTGATAGGAAGAGAGAAGCTTGTTTACAATTCGGAGTTGGATCTCAACTACATGATGAGCAAGAGAAGAGTTCCTAACGGTCCAGATCCTATTCACAACAGGTACGTACACCGTATACAGCAACAACTCTTTCGCTGAAAGGAAACCTGTTTATAGCCTAATATATATATATGCATGGATATTCTACGATTTTCATTTATATTTGTGTTTCTTCATTTATTTTTCACCTTTCAAATCTAGCTAGTATACTATATATTTATTAATTATCAGTAAACAAGATTTTTCTTTGTTGTTACACACGAGAAGTTTGAATTTGAATTTTTTTAAATAGAGGAGACACTGATATATCAATTAAGCTAGAATTTATTATATTGTGTGAAAATTATTTCATTTATTTGACTTTTTAATATGTACCATGTTAAAGACATGAAATTCATACTTTTAATACAGTGCACAACGTGAACAAGCGAACCCTAAATTAGGTTCAGGGAGAGAGTCCATTTTATTTATTTATTGTCATTATTATTGACAATCCACGAGATATTATTATATATATGCCAAAAACGTACAAGCCGCATGGAGAAAGAAACAGGAGATAAGTCTAAGTTGATGTCATATCTCTCACTATATATATATATAAAGAAACTGTTACATTGATCTCCAGCGACTAGCACGGATTATAGAAACATTATACAAGTTTGAATTACAAATTAAAGGCAAATAAAGTTTGTGTCTTCACTTTATTCCATCCGTCACCCACAGACTTGTTTATTCAAAGCTAAGAGACATTTTACTTTGTTCTCCACATTTACGAGGCCTTTAAATTAACCTTTCCATGGTGTCTTTTCTTTAACTCTTTTTATGCTTCCCCTTTTCATTAAACTTTGTCCAATTACATGCATCAACGGATCATAATTACACACAAATAATGGTTACTTGAAAAGCATGCATGGAAAAGTGCTTTAAATTAGGCTGAGGTGAGGTGTGTTTTACCCCAATTATAGATCTGCACGCGTTTAATTTATCAATACATATCATAATTTTATATCAATTCTACTAAAAACTTTCTTTTAAAATAATAATTAAAAAAACTACAATTTATAACTTATATATATATATATATATATAACTGTAACTTCAAAAACTATTAAAATACCTGTGTTTTCAAGCTCGAATCCTATAATTATTAATATAATAATTATTAAAAATTTATATAATCATTAATTTCAGGATGCTATAAAGTTAGATATATATTACAGAATTAGTTAATGAACATTTTAAAACAATCAGCCATGTGATCATGATGATTAAGACCATTATTAGTTGCTTCTGTTCTTTTCTGTTTTTTTATAATTATATTCTTTTTTTCAGGAGAGCTGGGAACTCCAAACGACCACCCGGACGAGCTTAGGCATCTTAGTTTGAGAAGCTTCTGCAAGCAAAACGACGAGACAAGATGTCTGCTGTGCGTCTTGTATGTATTCTTTATAAATGGGACTATAAAATGCTCCTGGTCGTGATGAATTTGTTTGACAATCCCAGCATCAAGTCTTTTTTTTTTTTTTTTACTTCCACAAATTGTTTATGGGAGAGATGTTTTGGGGGTTAAAGGAAAAGAAGCTTGTCACGCAAACTATGCTCGAAAGAATCTAGGGAAAGATAGATTAGGCAGCCTCTACAATAACTATACTCTAGTGTTAATTTTACATGTTCTTGTTTTAAAAAAATTATCTAATTAAAGTGTGAGAGAGAAGACAGGGATGTATATCAATCATGATTTGCTAGCTTGTTAGAGCAAAGAAGAAAGCATATGGAACATGGAACATAATTCCAAAACCAAACATATCTTTTCGAGCAGCCATGCATGGAGAGAGGACATGCACCGATCTCTATCAATCAATCCACCTTGGGCTCTTATTTATTCCAACTTTTTTGTTAATATATATTCATGTTCTAATTATGTTCTTGAGTTCTTTTTATAATTATAACAAAAGGCGGCAAGAATTGCCAAAACTACTAGCAAAAATACAAGTAAAAGAAGCACTAAAGTGAATCCATCAATTAAAGGTGTTCAGTCCATGAAAATATATAAATAAATAAAGTGAAAGGCACTGCTCTCGCATCTTGTGTTAGTCCTTTTCTATGGATTCTTTTGGTGGGGTTGATGCACTGTTGTGGTCTTTGGTCTATTCGAACTTGTTAAACTGCATGAGATTCTTCTAGTCTCGTGGCAATCAAGACGCTAAAGAGCATACAAGTAAAAGAAGGAAGGAACAAAAACATATGGCCTCCATTGCCATCAAAGTAAAAATCAAAAGAGGCCCTCTGCTTAGGCTTTTTATGAACTTTATCTTTTCTTCTCTTTCATGTTTTGTTTCATTGGATCGAGGACAAAGACTGGGTCTAAAGCTGTTTATGTATCTCGACTCAAATTGGAGCAATTACAGAACAGTGCAAAAAAGAAAAGAAAAAACCAAGATGTTCAAACACAGTGCTTTTGCTGCAGACTTACATGCGAGCAGCCTAGCAATAATACAAGCACTCCAATAATTATTATATAGAAATATGCTCAAATTATAATTTATAAACATTAACAAAAGTTAATTAGTCATGGAAAAAAACCACTGTAGGCACAAACCTTGTAGACACAAACCTATTTGCACTGTTTATTATAATAGTGTAATGATATCTTTGCATTAAAAGATATTAAACCAACTATTAAGGTGCTAAAATCTTTTCAGCGCATTAGTTATTATTAAATTCATTAAGAAAAAATATGTTTTTTATTTTTTCATTTTAAAAGCATAGTGCAACAACTAAAATGCTTTTAAAAGTGAAAAATTTAAAACTAGTGTCTAAGAAATATTTCGTATTTTCACCATGATTTTTTTATCAGGTCATCTGAGGAAAAAATTGATATTTGAGTAAATATAAAAAAATAATAAAAGAAACAAAAAATATAGTGAAAAGACCAAAATACCATTACAAGCAAAAAAATTAAAATTTGTGCCCAAGGGTTTTTTTTTCATAATGATTTTTGAGCAATTTATCATTTGACTAAATATAAGAAAAAAAAAAAAACATGGTTGACACTCATACTCTTTAGGCAGCGTGTGTGGTGCTTTTTGATAGCCAAAACATCTGTTACACCGTATCGTTAAGAGTAGAGGTAATCATTTAATAATAACCAAAATAAGATTTTATTTAACGATTTAAAACAAAAATGAACCGAAAACCAATCCATACAAATCAATTTTGATATAGTTTGGTTTAGTTTTTTTTTTTTTTGGATTAAATTGATAAAACTTGTTTTCATTTTTTTTTTGGCCTTTAAGGGCTCACCAACACCAACATGTACTTCTAGAAAAAATAGTTCCCTATTCCAGTTCATATGCTTCATAAATAACTTCACTTGCACATTCATCATTTTAAAACCTTTAATTATAACTAGATCCCTTATGTAAACTTATAAAAATGTAGAATACAATACATCAATTTACAAATCAATAGAAATAAGAGATGTTGATGTTAAGTAAATTAGACATGAAATATAGAACTTTACAAAGTGATTTTAAATTAGACAAAATGTTTGTTACTTCCCAACCATGGGGTTTTGAAAACTCAATGCTTCCTAAAAATTCTCTCTGGTGACAAGGTTGATTTTCTTCTTTTCTTGAGAATTTTCTATATCACACCTGGACATCACGGTGACTAATTAAAAATGAAATCTCATGGGAAAAAAACAAATATCTAGCACCTTGTTCTTTGGGGGGGAAAAGATCTAGTTCAAGAAGTTGCCGCCTAGTATTATGGCCACTAGAAACCCTAACTGGTCAACAGAGATTCTAATGGTACGAGACTGGTTATACAAAAGGAAAGATGTTATCATTCCTTAAACGTCGTACCTGAGGCAGGATGCATTATTAGTTTTATCTAAAATTGCTAAGAATATGTTTTCCTTTTTCTTTATCTTTATCTTTTTTTATTCTTCCTATCATGTTCCTAACTCTGGCGTCGGTGAACAGTTCATACAAATATTTTCAACTCTGGCGTTGGTAGATATTGCACAAACCCAAAAAGTTGCGATATTTCTAACTCTAGCGTTAGTGAATAATTTTGTAAAAAATTGAATTTGAAGAAGAATTTTTCTATGCTATTTTATTTTTGTTTATCCTTTATTATTTTTTGCCCTTTTCAGATGGAAATAAAAAAGCATTGCACGACATATTTGCATTTAATAGTAATAGTCAATAGATTAAGCATAGAGCTGAAAAAAGTACACAATGCAAAGTGTGAGGGACCCACAAATAAATCAACGAAGATTTTTAAATATTTTTGGAATTTTCAAATATCAAAAAGAGGCTCGTTTGGCGAAATATCAAACTAGAATGGGCATAAAAATTATGGTCAAGGCATAAGGGTGTGTTTTGCCAAACACACCTTTAGTAAACACAATTTAGGTCGATTAGGCCTAAAGCCCAAACCTAACCAAACTTCTTCTTCTTTTTTTGGAGGGGGGGCTAGGTCTAGCCCAACCATATTGGTTGTACTAAACCTAGCTGCCCGGCCTGATTATTGGTTCAAACCAATAACCTAGCCAATTTAATCTCTTGGTTGTAAGCGTGTGTGAACTATTCACATGTGCTTGCTATAGGGCCAGAGTAATTAAAATGCAGAGTGAATAGTCTCTAATGAATTAAAATGAGAGCGGGGGAAAGCAAAAGACTTACCTAGTTTTGTAGAAAATTTGCTCCAGATTGCTGATGCTGGGTGATATTTTTGCTTTCAAGTTTTATCTTGTTCATTCTGTCTCTATCTTTCCCATTCTATCTCTTCCTATTTATTTTTTTTCTTTCCTCTAAATACTCTCTTGTTCTTTCTCTCTTTTCCTTTTTTTTTTGTTCCATTTTTCTTCCCCTGTCATTTGGGTTCTCTCTCTCTCTCTCTCTCTCTCTGGATTTTTCCTCTCGTTCTTTTTCTCTCTCAATTTGTCCTACTCCCTTTGATTGTTGATTTCCTTGGTATTTATAGGGATCTTCCTTCTCTGCCTCAAACTATGTCTCTCCTTCTGATAAGTATGGCTTGGGGAGTTGGTTTCCTGCAAAGACTCGAACACGAGATTCGATCCTTATCTCTCCGGGATTGTGATCTTCATAAAGATAGGGATTGATCTTTGTGTTTTGGTAGGACTAGGATGCTGGCATTCATTTTCTTTCCCATCTTTGCAGGCGGATTTGCAGCGTTAGAGGAAGAAGAACTGTGCATGTTTGAAACGGTGCCGTTTTGGACTAGGAATGACCATTTCTCAATTTGGTCCTTAAGTTTCCAAATTTTACATTCAAGCCCCTGATCTTTTAATTTCAAAATTTAACCCCTTAAAATTAGATTGAAAAGTAAATGGCTTAAAATTGGGTTATAACAGTTGCCCCCTCTTTACAATGCTTACGGAAAGGCATTGAAAAATTCATTTTATTTTGACTTCGTATAGTAAATTTTTTAAAGAAGAATAAACGTGAAAACCTTTTTTTTATTATTTTTTTTTGAAAAAAAAATGGTCTAATTGTTCTAGGCAACCTGCTCAATGATAAAAAAATGCAAAAAATTTCATGAGGGGTCTAATTATTCCAGGCGACCTGCCCAATAGGAAGAATAAAATGCGAAAAGAATTTTGCGAGTGGTCTAATTATTCTAGGCGACCTGCCCGATAAGAAGAAGAAACACAAAGGATTTCACAAGTGGTCTTATTTTTCCAGACGACCGGCCCGATGAAGAATAAAACCCGAAAAAAATTTCATAAGTGGTCTAATTGTTCCAGGTGACCTGCCCGATAGAAACAAGAAACACGAAGGATTTTGCGAGTGGTCTCATTTTTCTAGGCGACCTGCCCGATAGGAAGAAGAAACGTGAAGGATTTCACGAGTTGTCTCATTTTTCCAAGCGACCTACCTGATGAAGAATAAAACATGAAAAGGATTTCGCAAATGGTCTAATTATTCTGGGCAACCTACCCGATAGAAAGAAGAAATGCGAAGGGTTTCGCGAGTGGTCTTATTTTTCCAAGCGACCTACCTGATAAAGAATAAAATGCAAAGAGGATTTCACGAGTGGTCTAATTATTTCAGGTGACCTGATGAAAAAAAAATTACTTTGTTTTGTTGCAACTTGTTGTTATGTGTGTGCGTGAGATATTCTCTCTTCGTGGTGTCAATCCAATATACATCTCGTTCATGAATTGTTATTTGTTAAATAGGGGTTAGATTCTAATAGTGTTAGTGCCTAGGTACAAGTTATATATTTATGTCACATTCCTATCAAACTTGATTTACCTAGCTTTCTAAGAGTTGAATCATTTGTGTGTGGGTTGCTTGACTATGAAATCAATAGATCTGAATCATTAAACCTAATTAATTTTTTCAATTTTGTCCAAATGACTTGAAAACTTATTTTTGTTTAAATTAAGTTCTCTGTTAAGTCAATTGAACCCATTAAAAGTTTAATTAAATATTTAAACTTAATTAATTCTTCAAATTTTGGACAAATTTACTTGCAAACTTATTTTTGCTTGAATTAAGTCAATTAAACTCATTAAAAATTTAATTAAGTCCTTAAACCTGATTAATTCTTTTAATTTTAGTCAAATTGACTTTCAATCTTAATTTTCTTTCAACTAAGTCCTTATTTAGCCTATCTTGTCAACAATATTGGATTATCCTTCTGGTGTTTTGACATGTTGTCGCTCAAAAGCTCATCTATTTGTGTCCCAAAAATATTTTTGGATTTTGAATTTATGATTTTGTTTTTGAATTTTAAATAAAAAGGCAAAATATAAAATAATTTTGGAGATCTAAATTTGGGTTATGATAAGGTTATCTTAATCTTAAGTTCCAAGTTGCAGGTTTAGATGTTTAACCCAAGTTGACTTGGATCTTCTTTCCTTTTTTCAAAAATAAAATTCACCTTTAATAATAGGTTGATTTGATAATTGTTTTTATTTTTATTCAATTGTTTTCTAAAAGATTATCTCAGTTTCACGATCATATCGTGTATTTGCATGGCTGACTCAGATGGACTTGGATCAACTTTTTATTTTTTTATTATTTTTTTCAATTTCATCCTTTAACATTTGATTTGTTAGGAGTTAGGATTCGATTTTATTTCTTTCTATAAAGTTATCTTATTCTCATTTAATTTTTTTTTTTATTAAATAAGATCATGAAAATATTTTAAGAATATAGGAAGAATATGTTTTTTATAATATTGGCAAGAGTTTATTTTTTTAATTAATCATTGTAATTTATTTATTTTGGTTTATTTACTGTCACTCATGTTTTTTTAATCATATTATTGATTTAACCGAGCTTTGTGAACCTGGTTGAGTTAATAACCCGAGTTTTGAATTTTTCTTACTTATTTAAGAACAATAATGTCACCTGATTATCTTTTTTCTACGTTAAGAAAAAATTAATTTGACTTCAGTGTGAGTCATCAATCTAGTTAAGCTATAAATAACATAAGACCCTAATGTCAAAATCATTCAATGAAAACATGATATATATAGTAAGATGAGAGAAATTAGGATTCGGATACGATACTATAGAATGAAATAAAATTAGTATTATAGTTTTTACAAAAAAATTTCATGTCAAAGAGTTATTTTTTTAACATAAGAATGAAAAATATTAAAGATATTGAAACAAATTTTAAGAAGTTATTTTAAATATTAGTAGAGCATGTCAATATGTATAATTATTCTCTAAAGAACAAAAAATATAAGAAAATTATCTAGAATCTCTTATAAAAAAAAGGTCCAATTACAATACTTTCATTCTACAATAATCTAGAATCAATAATCTAGAATCTCTTATAAAAAAAAAAGGTCCAATTCTCTTATATTTTATGAATCTTAATTATTTATTATGTTTCAATTAATGGCTTTTGGTAACCTATTTTTAATATTTTCTAGAATTTAATAGTCAAAATAAAATTCTAATAAGGTACTATATTGATGTGATTTAAGCAACTTATTTTATAATATTTAAGATTTTATGTGATGTATAAATAAAAATATAATATAAAAAAAACATTAATATATTTATTAGGAATTATGTTAATATTTTAGTATATTTATTAATTTGATATAGAGTTTAATTTACATTTTAGCATTGAGATATATTCTATAATGTCATCTAGGAGAAAAATCGGTTGAAGTCTTTTTAGTTTTGGCAAGTATAAGTTTTTCAAGGTAAGATAATAAATTTAGTATTTATCAATAAATCTGTCTTAAGTGATGATTATTATAATTTAAATACTCTAGTCAAATCAAGTAATTTTACACAGAATTGGTTCTTTTATATACAAGATATCGTCGCTTTCCATAAAAATTTTAAGTTTATTTTTGTTAAAAATTAATTTTTTTATATATTTTAAATTATTTAGATGTGCTGATCTCAAAAATAATTTTAAAAAAATATATTATTTTAATACACTTTGATACGAAAAGCACTTTAAAAAGCAACCGCAACCACACTCTCGAACAAGCTGTAAAAAGAAATGGTTTAATAACATAATTTTTAATTTAAGTATTATATTAAAGTTTAGTCAAATTATAATTAAATTAGTACATAAAAATCCAAAGTCAAAATTATATTAGATGATTCCTAGAAAGAAATTTAATCAAATTTATAAGACTGGTTTAAATTCAAATCCACGGACATCATAAGTCGCCTGCTTCAGGTTATATAGTTTCGGGCTCAAGTTTAGGTGCCTCTGTTTGGGCTTTGAGCCTTATTGCCTTTTCATACCAGCATTCATTTTGTTATTGGACCAGAAAAAAAAAATTAATTAAATCTACATAAAATACCATATTGTTATGCCTCCTTACCATATGTATATATATATATTATAGTTTATTTTTATGATATTCTTTTTGACCGAATAAATAAATAAATAAAATCTTGACTCGTTAAAACTTAAAACTCATCAAGAACAAGGCCGCAAGCACAGTCCTCGTGCGAAGCCTCCTTCAATTAAATTAAATAATTTCAGCACCCCTCTCCGTCGTACTCCTAACAGTAGTGTTGGTGGTTCAAAAAAGAGCTTTACCGACACGTGTCTCCCCTTTGTGATTTTGACTCGGCGGAGCACCGGAGAAAACAAGTTTCTCATTGCTTACAAAATAATTTATTTCTTTGACAAACTAGGAAAAAGAAAGAAAAATCTCCAATTTCATTTGCATTTCACTTTCATTTTATTTCCATTTCAGATCTCCTCTCCTTTTTCTTTCTTGCTGCGGCTGCTTTTTTTTTTTTTTTTTAATTTTCCAATAACTATAACAATTATTATTAGTAGTGGTACAAAACGACACATAATTTTTTATTTATTTTTTAAAAAATAATTATTCTCATACCTCACGGCTCACGGAGAAGAGAAAATAAAGGACAGAGAGGCTCCTCTCCACTCTATTTTAGAAACCCTATCAAAAATCCACCCAAACTTTTAAAGAAATTATTATTATTATTATTATTATTATTAGTATTACTATTATTATTAGTGTAAAAATATTAGTTATTAAGATTAAGAGAGAGAGAGAGGATGCCGTCGTCGCACGGGGATCTGGACCGTCAGATCGAGCAGCTGATGGAGTGCAAGCCTTTGGGAGAGGCGGATGTGAAGACGCTGTGCGATCAGGCGAGGGCGATTCTGGTGGAGGAGTGGAACGTGCAGCCTGTGAAATGTCCGGTCACCGTTTGTGGCGATATTCACGGCCAGTTCTACGATCTCATCGAGCTCTTTAGGATAGGAGGGAATGCACCTGATACCAATTATCTCTTCATGGGAGATTACGTAGGTCAGTCTCTCTTCCTTTTTTTTCTTTCTTTTATGTTATTAAAATTGATTTACGGCTATTTTTAATTGATACCGATTATCTCTTTGTTGGGTCTCTGTGTGTGTGTGTGTGTGTGTGTGTTGCTGATAACAAAATTGAATGCATTTCTGATTGAGCTGCAAATTTTGACTGTTAGGAGTTGAATTTCATTTGCATTTGTGTTAACTAAGTTGTATGCTTGGTTGAAATCCGGGCGGGGCTGAATTTCCGCTGATGGAGCTATGGATATGATTAGTTTATGATAGAAAAACTGACCTTTGCACATTATGCATGTGGTTAGGTGTTGGGGTTTTTTAATATATAGTAATCACTTCCGTTGTTAAGATTTTCTTTTTATGGGATGTTGAATGGGAATGGTTTCTGGCATTCTTTCAATGTTTTACACTTACAACACAATCATTTTCTACTATTGTCGATTACATCAATGCAGATCGTGGGTACTATTCAGTGGAGACGGTCACGCTCTTAGTGGCCTTGAAAGTTCGTTATAGAGATAGAATTACAATTCTTAGAGGAAACCATGAGAGCAGGCAGATTACTCAAGTGTAAGATTTTGTTTTTCTTTCTTGATGGAAGCTTGCCTATGATTGAGTAATATGAATTCTGATACTGCTCAAAGAGCACAATGAGCCATTTTTGTATGATTCTTCAGTAAGAGCATATTTCTTTCATTTCTGTTTTTCTTTGTTAGATTTTTTGTTTGTCTTGAAGTTCCTGTTATAATGATACAGTAGTAAATATAAAATATCTGCACAGAATATTGTGTTATTGGCTGCTCTGATCTAAAGATGTAATACTCTATATGGAGACCACTTCCTTCTCATAGTACCTGGCCTTGTGAGTTAAGTTAACTCCTCATTTGTGGAGCTTTTGGATTCCATTAATGTGAGTCCTTAGATTGTTTTATGGTGATGTGTGCTCATACAGTTATAAGTTGGTTTCATCTGAAACCTTTCTGTAAAGAAGAAATTTTTTTGTTCCTTGACTCAAAAGGAAACGTTATGAAGCCACATATATTTGGAATCTTTACGCAAAGCAATTTTCGTGTCTCAAGTCATAAGGCAAGCGACACAGATCTAGGATGATGACTGATTTGTTTTTCAGATACAAAATGTTGTTGCAATGGTTTATTATGTCATTTGATGATATTCTGGGGACTTGCTACTCAACAATCAACTAAGTGATGAAGCCTTTGCATTTGTCTCTTCTCCACCATACTCAGCAAACTTTAAGTTCACTTGTCCTCCCTTCCAAAAGTATATGCTGCTAATATTTCCAGTAGTCTGAGACCTATTCTTTGCACTATAGACATTAAACCCACTTGTTTTTTCCCTTCCAAAAGAACATCTCAGCTAGCTCGTAGCCTCATAGGCTAAACTTTGTTCTAAGAATGTTCTATTACCTTGAGCCCTCCTCTCTCTCTCTCTCTCTCTCTCACACACACACACACACATGCAGGCATAATTGCACATGCATCTGGAAACACATGCTGGTAATCATTCTGTTAACTCACTTTGATTACTGATGTGCTTTGTTTCTATTTGTTTTCAGGTATGGTTTTTATGATGAGTGCTTGAGAAAATATGGAAATGCTAATGTCTGGAAGTATTTCACTGACCTTTTTGATTATCTACCCCTTACAGCCCTCATTGAGAGCCAGGTTTGAGTCATAAGTGTTTTCATGATTTTTGCTTCGTGTAATCAATTGCCAGCTTCTTTCTTACTGCTTCTATCTCTTGTTGTAGATCTTCTGTTTGCATGGAGGACTTTCACCATCTCTTGATACGTTAGATAACATCCGAGCTTTAGACCGCTTACAAGAGGTATGGGTCTTCTCATTCTTCAAAGTCTAACATTATCAAGGCTGGAATATGAACTTTAAGTTTTTAATGGTTATGGTGTGCTAATCAGTTAGTAATTGAAGGCAATACAAGCAAGCATGATGGCCTTTTCTCTGTTATAGGAACTTAATGCAAGTTTTTTTCAGAGTCATGGAAAGTAACTATCATAAAAATTATTATTACATCTAAAACTTGGTTATATCAATGACATCTGTTAATTTTTAGCATTTTCTTTTCTGGTCAAGGATTAAAATAATGATAGCAGCATTCCCTTCTACCCTATTGCACTGCAATTCTATCGTGTCAGCCATTTCTTCTTTCTAGGGCTATACACTTGTGCATTATTCAGTGCATTGCCAACAGCTTTTTAACTTTGCTAGATTATAGTATTCTTCTGTTGATTTTGGTTAAACAATCACATCTTTGTCATTCTCTGCACAAGTAGGTTCCACATGAAGGGCCAATGTGTGATCTCTTATGGTCTGATCCAGATGATCGTTGTGGGTGGGGAATATCTCCTCGTGGTGCTGGATATACATTTGGACAGGACATAGCTCATCTGTTCAACCATACTAATGGACTCACTTTGATTTCACGGGCTCACCAGCTTGTCATGGAAGGGTACAATTGGTGTCAGGTGACTAAACCTGGACAAGACAAACTTTGTTTCTTCTTTCCATGTGCTTTTTTTTTCTATACGAAGCATGCTGGTTATTAAATCAATGTCTTTCATTTTTACTTCAGGAAAAGAATGTGGTTACTGTATTTAGTGCTCCAAACTATTGCTACCGTTGTGGTAATATGGCTGCAATTCTAGAGATTGGAGAGAATATGGACCAAAATTTCCTTCAATTTGATCCAGCACCCCGGCAAATTGAACCTGACACCACTCGCAAGACCCCTGATTATTTTTTGTAATTTTCATATTCCTGCCAGCTGTTTGGAATCCTTGTCTGTTGCTGTATCACTGTAGATGTGTCTTAAAAAGGAGCTTTTGTTGTTTAAGGTGAGGTTGATCGACAACATCATTCTTTAGTTGGAGTTTGTGCTGCTGCTGATGCTGCTGCGATGTTGATATGCTCAAGTCATAGAAAAACTCAGAAGGCATCAATGGCCTTATGTCTTGTATATTCTCAGAAGAAGGAAGCAGCAATAACATGGTATATCTTGTTCTGTAATTTTACAAATTCAAGTTAGAGTGCAGGTTTTGTTTTTGTGAGCAAAATGTTTGTTGCTTACTTTATTCTGATTTATAAACAAAACCACGGGCGAAAGAGATGCTTAATCCTAGAATATGTTGCTTGGCTTTCGTTCAAAAAGAGCGACAGGGAATGCTGCATAACAGTTACTTTGAAAAGGGTTGAGAGAGGACCTGTAACTATAGTAATGTTCCAACAAAATCGACTCATGCTCGACAGTTGTTCACTTTCAACAGTAGGTGCATACATTTATAAATAAATATAGTCCTCGTCCAAGGGATTAACGGGACATATGCCATTAAGGAAAGCACGAGTCATTAATGCTGTCATGATATATAAGGAACCTCTGCCATTCTTACCAGCTAAAGAACTTTCATAGCTTTTACTCGATGGTTCATAAGCTTTGTTGAGGTTACAAATCAGACAAACGTTACACTACAATACATTTTTAGAGCAAAAAACTGCAAATGATAAACACTAGACCCTTTTCTACACGAAAATCTAATAGCTTCTAAACCTCGGATATCATTATAAACTGGTTTCATGTGGAGGAGAAAACTACGAAACTCGAGAAAGTTTCAGAGTTAAAATCTATTCATCTGGATCCTTCCCACTCCAGCTCCAGCCACCACAGTAGCAGTCTGCTTTCTTCGGATATACACAACTGAACCACTTGCGAGTAACAAACACAAAATAATCCCCTGTCCAAAGTGATTCAGACCATAAGAATGAAGGCTAACATTAGAATACTACATAGGCATAGTGCTTGCAATTCTTCTTGCCAATTTTCACACAATAAATACAAAAAAGAAAGAAACTAGACAATGAAGCTGTGGCTCATAACATTCCATTCAAATATGGACCCTCTTGAATCTATTCAGAAAGTTGCTTCTCTCCCGCACACTTTGTACTTTTCATTCACCACCATTCTCAGATAGAAAGACATGGTATGCATGCCATACAGAGAAGATATATCTATATTTTCTTTCTGAACTGTCTTCTTTAAAAAATCATCAAACTTACTATTATATAAAAATCATAAGACATTTCTTTCTTCAGAGTAGGAATTGAAGTCCTGTGATGGTATTTTGTTCTTGTGACCTCAACAAGAAGCATTGCCCTTACAGAACCTAACTAACCAAAACCTCAAGGCTCCCATTTTGAGGCTCAACATTCCCCAGTTCTGACTGCAGTGCTAACTGAGTAGCACATCTCTTGAGAACACGCACCACTATACTTTAGAAAAGAAAAATACTAAGTATTAACAATAAGCATTAGCAATAATTTCTCAAGCGAGCTCCTAAGGGCTTTGATGAATTAATTCTCACTCAGCAAGGCTGGGACTACTCCCGATGTAGTGAGAGTTTGAAACCTTTGGATCTAAATCTATATTGACCAGCATATCAACAAATTGAACCAATTACATATAGATTTGGAATTTAATCACTCTTCTTATTAGTCATAAAATTCAGGAGGATGAACCCCATTAGTCTTATGATAAATGCACGTTCAACTCAGTTTAAGAAGGCAGAAATTTAGCAAACAAGTAGCAAACCTCTTGAATTTTCAATTTACATCATTCTTGAAATTAAAGGATTGGGGAAAAACAGTGAACAGTCAAAGGACCACCGTGATGCAGCCATGGGAAAAGAGATGCATAAATTATCTTAATTTGATTTTTTATTTGTCTATGTTTTAGTTTTCCTTGTAAATCTAGTCTGGTTAGGAAATTTAGGAATCTTAACAACATTTCTAGTTTCTTGTTTTTTTTTTTCCTTCTCTTGCCTTTAAGGAAGGGGGGCGTTAGTTGGTGCTTTACTACTCTAGAAGTCCACTCTATCGGGTTCACGCTCGAAGCATTCTGAAATGTATTGGAAATTGCCTTTTATGTGGACCACCAGCCAGGTATGTGCAAGTCTCACCGTGCCTGGTATGAACGTTATCAGTATGCAGTTACTAGGAATGGGTTTTCTTCTAGTCCACATGATTCTGCTCTTTTTGCATGTCACTCTTTTGTTGTATGTAGATGATATGATTATCACAGGTCCTGACACTTCAGATGGAAGTCAAGATTTCCTTGTAAATGCAGTCTACTGAGGAATCTTAAGACCATTTAGGAATAATAATTTATTTGACAACTATAATATTAATTCAATGAATTATATTATGTATTTGTTGTTGTTGGTACCAGTTCTTAAAACTTCTTTGAGTGGTGGAAAATATAAAACCAAACAACCAGGCCTATGAGCTTTTCTTATTTGAATTTCAATATCCTGTTAAATTCTGGACTACTAATGCTTGGTGCCCATAACAGGAGCTCCTATATTGTATACTCAAAGAACTTTGATAATGGAGTTACAAGTATTTGGTTTAGCTTCAGAGCTGCAACCTTGAGTGTTCTTTCTCTTCTCTTTTCTCCAAATGTTATTTTCTTCTTCTCCTACATCATTGTTACAATAGCATTGGATTACCATTGATAGCAATATTAATATCCAAATTCGCATATATCAACCCTAACTCGTGACAAATCCTCTAGGGGACATGCATCTAAAGTTGTCCTACATGAATTTAGTACCAAAGCCTTCTGTAAATCATCTATATTTCTTACCTAACATCACTTAAATTGCTATATAATGATAACAAACAACAATTCAATTATCACATGCCACAATCACATAAACAACAAAGAAAAAGGATATTTAAAAAGACACAGACATACCTCAAAACCAAGTACTGACAACTTCTCTGTATTAACTGATATACAGCTTCTGTAAGTGATATAAGCCTGTGATCCACCCTTGGCTGTAGAGGAATCATCCAGTAAAGTTCTACCCTCATTTGAGGCAGTGGTCTCTTGCAACATTACATGAGGATTCGCATCATCAGAGATTTCAACAGCAGATCGACCATTTGGAGAATGCTGCTTCCCCTTTTCATTCTCTGTATCATGATTAATTTCAACACATTTGAAAGGGATTCGATGGCCAGTCTCGCTGCATCGATATTTTTCATCACTCTACCAAAACAAGAAAAGCAAGATACCACCAAATCCTCAAATCTTAACAGCATGATGATGGTGATGGTGGTGGTGATAATGGTGATTATTATTATTATTATAAACAAAGAAGGAATTTAATAATTGGGAAACAAATTAAGAAATTAAATACCGCAAAATAAGTTACAAAATTCAAGGAATTATTATTAATATTACCATTAGAAAAAGAAAAGAACAGAATAAAAAAAGGAGAATATTATTAAACCTTCTCAGAGTAGGCGCAGGGAACACAGGGACCCGAAGGAGAGCAATCGAAGGTAAGGTTAGTGCCGTGAGGTGTTTCTTTGAAACTAAGTAATACTCTACGCCCTAAGCCTCCGTTTCTGCTCCAAATTTTATAATTATTCAATTTTAATTTCATAAAAATAAATGCATAAACAGAATGAATCTGAGAGAGAGAGAGAGAGAGAGAGAGAGAGAGAGAGATTTGTGCTCACTCAGTCGTGTGATCTATGTCCAACGCGTGAATGGAAGAAAGCAGAGTCCATACTGCAAGGATCGCCGCTGGTGCTGAATCCCAACTTCCCATCGTTTTCTTCTTCCTACTGATTTTTCTTCCTCCACCAACCTCGCTTTGCTGATTAAAAATATTTCTGGGCTTTGTTTAATGGACAAAATGCTAATTATTTTCTCTCTTTTTTTACTGATTAGTAGATTAATTAATAATTTTCTTTTATTATTATTCTACATGAATTTATATTCGGATCAGTTTAATTAATAATTTTCTAATATTTCTTTACACATTCATGCACGCTTGGTTTATTTTTTTTCAACAACAGTTAAAAATCAAGATAATCATGCTGTTGGACACATCCTAAATGGAAGGCATGTATATTTGTTCCCCTGATGTTCACAACTGGAAGATTGTGTATATTTCTATTTATCTGGTTATAATGTATCAGTATCTCTAAGTAATAGAATATACCAATTTATATGCCCACCCTAAAAAAATGTTTAAATCTCATAAATTTTTTTAGTTTTGTTATTAAATCTAAAAATTATTTACTTTAAAATGTTTTTTTATCAAGATAAATATATTTATTAACATATATCTTACTTATCTTATAAATACAAGATTTTTAATTGGAATCATTGTCTTTGATAAAAAAATATTTTACGATTTTTACAATAAATTAACAAGAAATATCAAAATAGTATATCCATATTTTAAATCCATACTAAATTTGGGTTTTTTATGGTCATGTTTTAGGTTGAGATATCTAGTCTTGGTCTTGTCTAGTGGGTGTTCACCTGAAAATAAAAAGTTTCCTATCAAAAAAGGGGACCCTCTAGCATTTAAGTTAGTAAATATAAGAGAGGTGAAATATATGTAGAAGAAAGAGTATGAAATAAAAGAGTAAGGGTGTGTTGGATAAAAAAGTAATTGAGTAAAGTCAACTTGAGTCTGCCCTTTTCTTACCCTGTAATTTGTGGTATTTATATATATCAATTGTCACATAAGCTTACCTGATAAAGAGAAAAAAAATAATGGAGAGTATATCCTTTCTCAAAAGGTTAAGTATTGGTTGGCATGTCATACTTGCCATTAATAAGTAGGTTGGTGCTTGAGATTAAATAATTGGTGATGAAAATGGTCAAGTCAAGTTTAGAGATAGCCTTTGATGAAAAGGTTAGCCTCAAATGTTTGATAGAGGTTGTTTCTAGAAAGAGAGAGAGGGTGGTATAGTGTGCGGTAGGTGGTGTATTATTAGGAATAAAAATATTTTTGAATCCTAACATGTAGGTTGAAAATACATTGATAGCTTAATAAAGAAATGATATGAGAAAAAATAAGAGAAGATAATAATAAAAAAAAGGTTGAGCGGCAAAGAAAATGAGAGGGAGAGCCCGCCCAACCAGACATGCTTCTCATTATTATTTATTATTATTATTATTATTATTATACAATCATTTGCCTTCTAAATCTTTTAAACAAACATGTTTGGAAGACTTCGACGAAAATTAGGGGAGAAAATACTTATGTTACCTTCTTGGCTATGCAGCATGAAAATGTTATTTGTGGCTTTTATTTACATGCTTGTATTAGAGTTTTTCTTCAAAAAAAAATTTAATGTTTATATGAGAGAGAGGGGGGGGGTAGTTTAATTTTTTTGCTTATTAAGTGAAGCACTCCAAGTAAAAAAAAAAATAGTATAAAGGTAAATGATATTTATGCATCTAGAAATGAATTTTAGAGAGAAATGTCTCATAAATAGTCACAGAGAATGAAAAAAGATATTTAATCATATAAGTGGTCGCAAGGACCTGAAGAAGGATCTTTAATCTTATTTAAAAAGATAAGTAGTCATAAAGACCTAGAAAATTTTAATGAAGACATGGAGATTTTATCATAGAGATTTTCATAGAGAAACATCACTACTTTATTTGAGAAATTAAAAGTGTAGAGATATAATTTCTAGAGATTATTTAGAGATTATTTGATTTCATATAACTCGTCACGTATACAAACTTCCTTCCCTTGTTCAAGTTACTTTTGTTTTCTTATAAATTATTGGAGGTAAATCCTCGTAATCAATCTTTCTATCTATTTTTTAGTATGTGGCATTTATCAGTGTTATATCTATTGTCACAGTAAAAAAAAATGAACTTATTAGAGTTTCCCATGTTCATGCTACTTTTTATAGAAGGAGGACATTACATAATCTTCTTCCCTTGGATAACATCTATCACCTTGGTATATATGGTGGTTAGAAGCTTAAAGAATGTCATGTGATCACAAATGTCCACTCATGCTTCTTTGGGATTCAAAGGTGGGAGATTGATGGCATTGCGAATACTATACTATTTGGAAACAAAGGTTTCCCTGTCTCGTCATGCTATCTCCTTCTACTCTAATATGATTCTTCATGGAATGTTTTATATTGACAAGATGTTTTTCATGAATAGTATACATGTGTTCCCATAATAAGTAGTTATAAACTCTATTAATTAGGGCCTTAATGACAATAAGTTCTAGTACATTCTCCATATTAAGCATTTTTCATTAAATCTATGAAGGTATTATTTAGTACTTTCATCTTCTCATTAGATAATGGCAAAGAGCTCAATCATACTTGTTTTAACTAGAATAATGGTGTTAAATGAGAGATGAGCTTAACACAAAGATCATAAAGACTAATAATAGAATCAAGCTCGAGACAATGATGTCACACCCGAGTATACCCTCAGAAGGTCGTTAGAAGGATTTTACATATAGCTTCACTCTTTTAGGTCACAAGCTCCAAGATATTTCTAATATTTTGGATGTGCTCTCTAAGATCTATAAGACCATTATAGATGTACAATTTGGTCTTTTAAAAGACACAGTCTTGGAGAGGTGAGTGTGTTCTGTGACTAAATAAAGAGTCTTCTACCTAGTAAGAATGGTGTTCGTTCTTATCTTAAGAACTGGTGCAGTCTCACATCTAAGTCTTTTACAACAAAGAGTGTACAAGCAAAACACAAAATAGAGATTGATGTTGATAGTTGCGCTTATGGTTAGTACATTAAAGAATGCTTTTTATAGCGAGAATGACTCCTCATAGAGTTGGAGTGTTGTGTCTACTTTGTATATTGTTTTGTCATGTCCTTTAATGGAATTGAAGTTGTCTTTATGCATTTGGTGCATGTAATAAAGTTGTGTTGCATTTCCTATCGATGAAATAGAAGAGTGTGAATCTATTCTTATATGGCTAAAATAACATTGTTGAGCACTTGTATTTAATGAATGAGATGATGGAGATTTGAAGGAGATAGATTTCTTGTGATGAGGAGATCAGTTACTCTTTCTTATCCTGGAGTTTTTCAGCTATGGAAAGAATGAGTGAAAGGGAATGAACTAGCTTTTGTCAGTTTTCCATAGACGGTGGATGAAGTTGTGAAAAACTTCAAACTTGATTTAGGCTTTTTGAGGTTATGACCTAATATGAGGTGACTGGTCTTGATTTTGTTTAGTGGGTGTTCATTTGAAAAACAAGTTCCTTTTCAAAATAGGAGACCATTTAGTGCCTAAGTTGGTAAATATATGAGGGGTAAAATATGTGTGAAAAGAAAATGTATAAATAGAAGTGTATAGGTGTGTTAGACATGCGAGTAATGGAGTCAAGTTAGCTTTAGTTTACCCTTTTTTTACCTGGTGACTTGTAGTATTTATAGATACCATAAGTTATATAAGCTTACATGATGGAAAGGGAAAAATGATGGAGAATATATGACTTCCTATAAGCTTGAGTATTGGTTGGTGTATCACACTTGTTATTAATGGATAAGTTGTTTAAGAACAAGTCATTATTAGTAAGGGTGGTTAGGCCAAGCTTAAGGATAGCCTTTAATGAAAAGGTTGGCCTCAGAAGTTAGAGAGATGTTGTTTATTGACGAATGAGGGTGGTGTGGTGTAACACCCATGGGTTAAGGATGCGTTGTGTTTCAAGTTATCAAAATAATAATAATAATAATAATAATAATAATAATAATAATAATAATCATCATCATCATCATCTCAACTTAAGGAAGTTAACCTTAAACATTAGAACAAAATTTTAAATTCTTTCAAGAAAAGCTCCATAGCTGTGTTTTGATATATTAAGCACAAAATAAAGGTTTATTAATATATTGTTTAAGAAATATGAAGCAGATAAATAAATTTAATAAAAGTTTGTTTATTTGGATAGATTAATAAAAGTTGAATGATGAATGCCTTGCTTTTGAATGTCGTGAATTGTTTTAACGCTTTGATTACTAGGGACTAGTAATAAGCTAGTTGAGGGGTGTGATTAGTACTTAAAAGTGTATTTTTATCAAGGTTTTATATCATCATATTGTACTTAAAGTATCATTAAATTCCTTAACTTAAGCATGTTTTATAATAGCAAGTTTGATAACATAAGATATCTTTAATTTATGATAAATGCTCATTTTGAATGCAGGCATATCTCACAATTTAAAGGATTGATTGATGTGTTTAACTATTCAAAGTGAAAAGACAAAAGGAGGGCTAAGCTTCAAGAAGAGATACTGGTTCAATTCAAACTGGAACATCATTCGGTTATTGGATCATAACTGGAGTTGTAGAACATGGATTTAGGTCTGGTTTATATGAATGGAAAGCTAAGACATAGGCTTAAAACTTTCATGAGAGTCCAAGATTCAAAACGATCGTTTTGAACTTCAAATTGTAGCAACAAAATAGAAGTTAAAATTTGTCTTGCAGCCTAGATATTGTTCAGTGTTCAGCCCATAACTCAAGTTCTAGAAGTCTAAATGAGCTCATTCATGTTTTGTTGGAAAGCTGAGATAAATTTCCAGAACTTTCATGAAGACTATCTTTTCAAATTCTGATGTTAGCAATAACGTTTTGTTCAGATAAAAAGATAATAGTTGTCGTCAAGTCAAGAGGTGGTCACCTACTCAATAATTAGTCATCAAATCAATAGTTTCAAATTTTAACCTGTAAAAAGAGGCATTTGTCATGCATTTAGACATATTGGTGTTCAGATCAAGATTATATTCTCGCTTTCTTTTTTTGTATTTTTGTAATGTTTAAGTTTTGCTTTCATTAATCTCTTGTTTATACTTTTCATCATAACTATGTTCTTATCTAGTTTATTTATGTTTTTATTCTTCATTATATTTAGCTAAGTTTATTATGTCAAGGTAAAAATGGTACACTAATGGTATAAGAATAAGTATAATATAAACTCAACATGGACTTCAATGTTTGATACTAACATGTTTTGTATTTGTTATCTTACTTACTCTTAATACCTTACTTGTTAAATGGTTAATCTAGATTTATGATGTACAACCCTTGGGACAACAAATACTTGGCACTTTCATAGCCTACTGTATGGTATAACCGACACTTGTGCTATGAAAAGAACTTAATTTGTTGTTAATATAAATTATCAACATGAATACTTGACCACATTTACAAGTATTGGCCTTACTCAAATAAGATAATTAATATAATCATGTTAATAATTTAGAATCCGATTAAAATCTCTTTTTTGTGTGGTTTCTAGTTGAGTAAAAAAGTTCATACTATTATTTTAAAAATCATTAATGGATCCTCTAACTTTGACAATTAGTTTATCATTGTTTAATCCTTACATCAATATCACACCTCAAAAGTTCTATTCAACTCCTTTTCATTTGTTGTTTATAATTTTATATAGTTCACCTCCATGTGGTTCGACCCCGATCTTGTCGGGTAATTTATTACTTCAACACTCTTGCACTTGGAATAAGACATCAATCTTTTGATCGTGTCAGTAGCACTAGCATGTAAAGATAACCATATTAGTTTACTTTGCGAACTTATCATCATTGTAAAGACTGTACAATTACAAAATGTATTGATTTTCAATAACATTTTAGCAGTGTTTTCTCTATAAAGAACACTACCCAAATTTTATTTTCCTATAATGAATCTTATAGGAAGAAAAGTATACATATTCATTTCAAAACATTCAAAGTGGTCTCAGGCTCACCTCTCATTCAAATACATACTTAAATCTAGATTTTTTTTATTTTTTTTTTGCAACACACCTTCCACACAATTCATACAATACATTATCATTACATAACCAATAAATAGAGAAAAATCATAAGAGAATTTTTAAGGATCAACTTACTCAAAGATTACATTGATTAATTTTAATATTTCAAAGTTTATATGCCAAAAACTCTTCATTTCCTAGACCACTTTTATAAGTAAATGAAGATAGGATAGTCCAAGGACTTCTGAGAAGGTGCACGTGAAATACCTGTAAAGCACAATTAAATTACAAAACATAAGTATGCATGTACTATTACAACTAAATGTTTAATACATTTGAATCTCTTTAATTTCTACTCTTTATATCAACAAACAAATATATTCATCCTTACCATTCATAGTATACAATCCTTATTTCTACTTGCTACCCGTAATCTCCTTTGAACACGAAAAATAATCATCATTTCAGAAAATATTGGATTAAATTTATATAAGATCTTTATTCTAATAACATATACTACCGATCTTCATAACATTTTCAATAACCTTCTTGAAGACAATTTAATCTTTATGATCTTAATGCCTTGCCCTAAAGATAAAAAAATCCCTATAATGCATTATCTCGCCCCAAAGACAATTCAATTTTCAAAACTTATCGTCCCATCCCGAAAACAATTAAGTTCTTTCAATGTCAACTTGCATTGTTTTAGAACTAACAATTAATATGTAATTAATAACCTTCCATCAATTTTAAAAAATAAAAACAAAACAATAGTATTCAATAACTAGGGACGAGCCCTTACCTAGAGCTCATATGGTGTGTGTTTTCGAGAGAACCGGCTCTATTCTGGACGAACCTCCTTCCAAAACCCCAAGATTCAACCAATCAATAACCATTTTTTCTTTTAAACCTTTCCGAACATTAATCATTCATTGAGATATTTCTTTATGTTTGACATAAACTTTACATCTTTATGTTCCAATTATTTTCAAGTACTTATCTCTTTCCCAATACAACCAAAACATCAACACCCATTTTATTTTAATTCAATGTAATTAATTTTCTTTAACCATTTTACTTGTATACCATCATCTTCCTTCCAACATACCAAGATAATAACATTTATTTTTAACTAAATTGTAACAAGTTTTCCTTAACTAATTTACTTGCATCTAGTTTAACTCAAATTAATTTCATTTCTAACCTTAAAACAATAGCATTTACACAAGCTAGAGATTTCAAATTCTTCATTTTCTTTCACACTTGATCGGCTTCATGCATAGCTTAAAAACCCATATTCTATTTGTAATGTTTTTTCTTTTATTTTTATTCTTAGATATTTTATTTGAACAAAAATCAGTTTACCCATGCACCATTATTCATTTCCTACATTAACTCAAAGTAAACTTTAATTTGTAATAAAATTGGGGATTCCCACCCCCTATCAAATCTTCCTCGCTTAAAAAAAATTAAATCAAACAATTACCTTACCACAATCAATTTTAACAATTTTTTTGTGTTCCTTGCGCCATTTCTTCCCAAAACATTTCTCCTTACACTTTCAAAATTGTCCTTTCTCTCTCTACCTTATTGTCAACATTTCTCTCTCTCCCTCTAGAACTCACATAGCTGCTTAATCTTGTCTAAAGCTTCCCTAAACCTTCTTAGCCATTTTTTGTTGATTTGAAAGAACAAGAAAAATGAAGAGAAATTGAGCAAGCTCCCTCTTGTTTCTTTATTTCCAATTGGCCTTGCAACATAAAAAAATAAAGGGTTGTTTTTGTTCAATTTACAAAAATACCCCTCTCTCTTATTAATTTAATAAATAGAAATGAAGAGAAATTGAATATGTTCCCTTATGTTTCTTTAGTTACAGTCAGTATTGCAACATAAAAAAAGAGCGGTTATTTTTATTCAATTTATAAAAAAACTCCCCTCTCTCTTATTAATTTCATATTTGGCCCAAATAAATTTATAATCGCGAGTATATTTACTTGTCATTTTTCCATTATTGTTCATCCGTGTTATCTCACAATATGTACCAGAATTCCACATTTTAGTTGAATATTAAATCTTAATTTTTTATCCCTTGAATTAAAAATTTCCTCACTATATATATATATATATATATATATATATATATATACATGTTCTTTTAGGTTAGGGTTTACATTTCATTTTCCTTTCTAAAATTTCATCCGCAAAATTTAAATTCATATTGTTAATTTGAAATATATATAAAGGTGTCTCTTCCTCATCTTGTCTTCCATTTTCCAAGTTTCCACCTCGATTTGAGAATTTTTTTCATAGAATATTTACCAAAGGAACACCTTTATTTCGTAGTTCATTTTTGCTTCGATCTACAATCTTTATTGGTTTCATCACTAGAGTTAGATCCTTTCTAATTTCCAATGGTATCAATTGTATGATTAGTACTTAAAAGTGCATATTTATCAAGGTTTTATATCATCATTTTGCACTTGAAGTATCAATAACTTCTTAACTAAAGCATGTTTTATAATAACAAGTTTAATACTATAAAATGCCTGAATATATAGTAAATGTTCATCTTAAATGCAGGCTTATCACATAAATCAAAGAATTGATTGATGAATTCAACTACTGAAATTGTGAAGATAAAGAGAGGGTAAAGCTTAGAAAAGAGATGTTGGTGCAGTCCAAACTGGAACACTGTTTGATAATTGGGTCATATCTCGAGTTTTAGATGTTCAAATGACCTCAAATTCTTACACAGATTAGGTAAGACATAGGCCTACAACTTTCATGTGGACTCCAAGACTTAAGAAGGCCATTTTCAAGTCCAAATTATAGCAACAACGGAGAAGTCTGAATCTGTCCTGCAGCCCAGACACTGTTCAGTATTCAACCCATATCTCGAGTTCTAAAAATTCAAATGACCTCCATTTTTTTTCCTGGAAAGCTAAGATAATTTTCTATAACTTTCATAGTATAGGTGGACCCAATTCTGATACTAGAAATGATGTTTTATTCAGACAAGAAGATAAGGATTTTCACCAAGTCAAGAGTTGGTCACCCACTCAACAATTAGTATCAAATCAATAATTCTAAATTTTGGCCTATAAAAGGAGGCATTTGTCATGCATTTAAGGGCTTGATTGTTCAAATCAAGAACTTGTTATTCCTCTCTCTCTTTATATTTTTTTGTAATTTTTAAGTTTTGTTTTCATTAATATCTTGTTTATGCTTTTCATTTCCTTTCCTTTACTTAGTTAACTTGTATCTTATTTATGTTCTTCTTTTGTTTATTTATGTTTCTCTTATTCATTATGTTTAGTTAAGTTTATTATGTCAGGGTGAAAAGGTTACACTAATGGTGTAAGAATAAGTATGGTGTAAACTCAACATGGACCTTAATGTTTAATATTAACATGTCTTATCTTTTTATCTTACTAATTCTTAATACCTTGCTTGTTAAATGGATAATCTAGATTTGTGTTGTATAACACTTGGTACAACAAATGCTTGGCACTCTCATAGCTCAACCGTATGGTAGAACCTACACCTGTGCTATGAAAGGAACTTGATTTGTTGTTAACATAAGTTAGCATCATGAATTCCTGACAATATTTAAAAATTTAGTGTTTCTTAAATAAGATAATTAATATGATCATGTTAATAATTTATAATGAGCTATTAATGACAAATCATCCGATTGGAACCTTCTTTGTGTGTGGTTTCCAGTTGACTAATAAGAGTTTATACTATACTTGTTTGAAATACCATTAGTGGATCCTCTAACCTTGACATTTGTTTTTATCATTGTTTAATACTTACATTAATATTTCATCTCAAAGTTCTTATCAATTTCTTCTTCATCTTCATCTTTATTATTATTATTATTATTATTACTACTATTATTACTATTACTATTACTATTATTGTTATTGTTATTATTGTTGTATTATTGTTGTCTATAATTTATACAATTAACCTCCTTGTGGTTCGACCCCGGTCTTGCCGGGTTATTTATTACTTCGACACTCCTACACTTGGGAGAAGATATCAATCTTTTGATCGTGTCATTGTATAACTCGTGTCAGTCCCAGCTTTTTTTTTTTGAAGCAGTGACACATGAAGTCCATCATGGATTCTAGACAGATAAATGGGTAATACCAACTTGTAGGCTACAAGTCTGTTTCTCTTGATAAATTCAAAAGGGCTGAATACCTAGACGATAGCTTTCCTTTCTTCCTAAAATGGATCATGTTCTTCCAGGTGAAACCTTTAAAAACACTTAATCTCCTTTTTTGAATTCTAATGGTCTCTTTCGGTTATCGACATAACTTTTATGTTAATCTTGTGCCACCTTAATCCTTTCCTTAATCAATTTCACCTTGTCAATTGTCATTTGAAATAATACTAATCCTATTAGTTTTCTTTCACCCACGTCTTCCTAACAAAGTGGAGTACGACATCTTCTCCCATACAATGTTTCAAAAGATGCCATACCTATGGTTGCTTGATAGTTGTTATTATAAGTAAATCCCACCAATAATAAGTAATCCTCTTAATTCCCTCTAAAATCTAGCACACAAGATCTTAATAAATCCTCTAAAATCTGTATAATTCTTTCAGATTACCCGTCCATTTGAGGATGGAAAGTTTTACTCAAGTTTAATCTTGTTTCCAAAGCAATCTAAATACTCAGCCATACTTGAGAAGTAAAGTAGAGGTCTCAATTAAAGACAAAAGATATAGCACTTCATTCAAATAGGGTTCTATGTTGGTCAACCTTTTCTAATTTACCACAACCTCCACCTTTCTAGGATCCACATAAATCCCTTCTATTGATATTACATATCCTAAAAATACTATTTTTTTTCATCCAAAATTTGCATTTATCCAATTTCGCATATAATTGATTCTTTGTTAAATTTTGTAGCACTATCCTTAAATGTTGCTCATGCTTCTCCCGATCCTTGATATATACTAGAATATAATCAATTAATACTATAATAAATTGATCCAAATATGGTCAAAATACCCGATTCATTAAATCTATAAACATGGCTGGGGAATTATTTAGCCTAAATGGCATCACCAAGAATTTATAATGCCTATATACTGGGTCCTAAAAGTAGTCTTTGGAACATCTGCCCCTTTATTTTTGACTGATGATATCCCAATCTTAAATCAATCATAGAGAACATCCTTACTCATTTTCAACTGATTAAACCTATCATCAATCTAGTAAAACAGGTATTTATTCTTTACAGTCACCCGATTCAACTATCTATAATTTATGCATGGTTGAAGAGTTCCATCATTCTTTTAGGTTAGGGTTTACAATTTATACACTAGGCTTTTGGGTATTATCCCTTTATTTTTGTGTCAGTTAAAATCATTATGTTGATATCCTTAGCTTATAATTCTCCATTTACTTTTTAACAACATTCTAAATAATAACTAGTTTACTTACCACTGGATACCATGTATCTAGAGTACATAAAATTTTAAATATGGTAATTCATCTTTCTTAGATTTAAAATATCATAACACATTATTTATATGCGTCTTCAATTTTTGAAGCAAGCCCCCCAATCTCATATGTATTAGACAGAACAATTGGTAATCATTATTATACGTGGTCTCATCACTGCTATTAGAATCTCATTATATTGTTATAATTGCTAAGAAATTCATACAACATAACCCCTTAATATAACATATTTACACTATTAATAATAATTTCTTTAGCATCCTGCATATGCATAGTTCACGATTCTCAAATTATATCAATTATAACTTATCTAAATAATACAAAATACATACACCATTAAATTCCTCGATTATACAAAACTCATTATGGTCAATGAATTTCTATTCTTACTTCCCAGGTAATATAGTCTTCATCTTCATCCTTCGTAAGGATTAGATTTTCATTAATTTAATTTTATTAATTCAACAATCCATAATATAAACAAAATTTACCACTTTTGTTTAACAGTTGAGTTTCATCTAACATTTCATTTATAGTCCGACAAGTCAGTCATCATGGTAATATTAACTCCACACAAGTCAATTCAATCAAATTACATACCCGGTTATCAAATAAACTAATGTCACTAACTCATTACTGGGCACTAATCTCATTACCAGGTAACTAGTTTCTTTGTCCATTCCTAGACACTAACCTCATTATCAAATAACTAGTTCCTCCATCTATAACAGGGAATTAACCCTATTACTGAGTAACTAGTTCCACTATCTATTACGGGCACTAGTACCATTACCAGATAATTAGTTCCACACATTACAATCAAAATAGAAAAATAACACATTTAAAAAATATACAGTTACTTCACTTAATAAATTTGTTTTAAAAAAAATGTCAAGGTGTCAAGCACCTACCTAGTGCATATTTTTTAGAGGTGGTCCCTGTTAACATATGGATCCTGCAATCTCTCATGTACCAATATATTTGTAGACCATCACATAAATTATTCGTATAAGCCCTTAAAATAATTTTTCTTTCATCAAAATCAAAATATATTTATTTCATATTTTTCTCTTTTTATTTCCTTCTCGAGTTTATTATTATTTCTCGGTAACGCTAACGATATGTAATTAATGCTTGCACTTTCATTATTTTCTTTTTGATATGCTATCCTTTTTTATTGTTTATTATTTATTATCATATCAACTTTTTGAGATCATTTTCTCTTTTTTTTTTTTTCCTTATTCTTATTCATCAAAACCTGTAATTGATTTTTATCCACGTTATGCATTTTCAAACTAAAATTCATAATCTTTATTTCAACTTCAATAATATTTTTATATTTATTCATAAAGGTCATCCTCTTCCTTTTATGTCACATTTATTATTATTTTTGTCATTTATATATTTCTTTTAATCCCAAGCTTCATAAACTCATTAGGACCTCACTATGTTCAATTTATATGATATGGGGGTGGGGTTTTACGTACGTTGGGTGATGCATTCCTGAAAATAAAAATATTTTTGAGGTATGCGGCTTATAGGTAAGCTAAAAACATGTGGATAAACAAAAAAAAAATAAAAGATAAAAAAGGAAGAGAGAAGAGAGAGAGCCCACCTATCCATCTAAGGTTGGCTGAGTAGAGATGTAGTTTTAGCTTGTCTCGGTTGGGCTGGCTAAAAGCCCAACCAGGGCCCCTTTTTTAGGGGGGCTCACAAGTCACGAATATAAACTTTTATTGCAACCGATTTCATTGAAACCTGTAATATACCCAAGCAATTGATGCGAAAGTAATTTTTGGATTTTGAAATATCGCGAGTTCAATCAAAATTGAGAGCAAAAGATTCTTTTTTTTAACAAGCCTATAGCTTTTTTATTCGGCCATTTGGTTTTATTAGCCATTTATTTATATATATTGCGTTTTGTTTTTAATATTATCCTTTAATATAAATTTTTTATTTTTTTAGGTTATTTTGTTTTATTTTTTATTATTTTTTTCAACACCATCCTCTAATACGTAGATTTTATTTAGTTTTATCTTTCAGTATTAGGTTGATGATAAATTAATTTTTATATTTTTTATTATATAATAAAAAATAAATTTTACTCTTTTATTATCTTTTAGTTTTTTATTTCAATATCATCCTTTAATACGAAGATTTTAATTCATTTGAGTTTTTGGATTTTATTTTTGTTATTTTTATTTTTTCTTTTTAATTTTATCTTTTAAAATGAGGTTTTTTATTTAATTTTATTATTTAATATTGAGTTAATTTGTTTTTTTGGACCTACCTAATAAACTAGATCATGTTGATATAATTTTTATATGATTTAATTTAAAATTCAAACTACATAAATAATTGGATTGAAATTTTTCAAGGTGACAATGCTAAAAAAGAATTGATAATCTAAATATTAGTTTTTGACATTCAAATTTTTTTTATCAAACCCGTTGCGAGAGCATGACCAATAAAAATAGTATTAACTGTTCAAAATCAACCTTTCTTGAAAGACCAAAACAATTGTAACGAGAAAACTATATATTTTGTTTCGAAATTTCTTTATATGGCCTCACCTATTGAATCTATATTTTGATGTTAATCACTATATAGTATTTAACTCTGCACTGCACTGAACAGCAAGTCGGATCAATTTTTTTTTAATGAAAGAAAATTGTTCAGGCGTTGATAATACATTTTCTAACAAAAATAAATTTATTTAAAAACTCAAAATATAATATATGATGGATGGTGTCTTTTTAAAATATTGATATAGTAATATATTGGATTATATTTTCTTTCAAATATGAGATTGGAATATATTGAATCAACCTGAATTCACTTAACAAGTTTATGACCTGCCTCATTAGACTATGATAATTATATATAAAACAAATCAAGATAAATTATGAAGATTAATTCATAATCAACTCAATATTAAAAAACAAGATTGAAAAAAATATTAAACTAAAAGGAACAAAAAAAACTATTTGAGTTAGTTGGGGTTATTTTGTTAAAATCACAACTTGGGTTATGAGATTGGGATAACCTCATAGAAAGTAAATCGAAAAACAATTATGAAGCTAATTTCCAACCAATCTAATATTGAAGGATGAAATCAGAAGAAAAAAATCAATTAAAACAAAAAACAACAACTCAAGTCAACTCAAGATGACATGTTAAACCCGTAATTTGGGTTATAAGACTTAGACAAATTCATTAAAGACAAATAAAAAAATTATAAAGCTTCATTTCCAACAGATATAAAGTTGAATGTTAAAATCAAGAGGAAAAAAAATTCATAAAATAAGGATAACTTCACAAAAAACAAATTAAAAAAAAAATTATGAAGTCCAATTCTCAAACAACCTGATATTGACAAATAAAATTTAAGGGAAAAAACTAAATAAAAAAATTGAGTTGTTAGATGGTAAAATTATATATATATTCAATTAAAAAGTTACCTAAAAAATAATGAATAAAATCAATCAGTGTCAACATATCAAACCTGCAACTTGAGTTATAAGATCAGAATAATTTCATGGAAAGCAAATCAAAAGGATTATGAAGCTCAATTAAAAAAACATTAATTAAAAATAAAGTCAACATGTCAAACTCATTATCTAGATCATGAGATCGATATAATCTCATAGAAAACAAATCAAAAAAAAAATATGAAATCAAATTCTTAACTAACCTAGTATTAAAGAATAAAATCAGAAAAAAAAATATCAATTAGAAAAAGAGACCAGTACAAAATAACTCAAACCAATTTAGGTTAACATAGTGTTGAACTTGTGACTTGAGTTATAAGATTGTGATAGATTTATTGAAAGCAAATTATATATATATAAAAAATTATAAATTTTCTTTTTCAACTGATCTAGTATTAAAGGCTAAAATCAAGGGGGAAAAAAAGCTAAATGCATGAGACCAATAAATAACCTGATAGAAAAAAAAAATTAAATAGAAAATATAATTCTTAAAACAACCTATTATGAATGATAAAATTAAAAAAATTATATATATATATATATATATGAAGGGTTAAATTAAAATAAAAAAACAAGTAAAAAAACACAAAACACTTTAGAATAAATAATTTTTTTAGGTGGGACTACAGTAATTCGATCACATCATTTAGTGTTTTGTTAATAATTTAGATAAAAAAATATAACTATGTAATAAGAGGTAACTTAATTACAATTTGTCTAACCTTAATATTATTAATTTAAAAAAAAAACTCACATATCTTACATGACAACACCATAATTAAAAAAAAATGTCTAGAAAGTTTTTAAAAATCCCTAGAGCTTATCAAAAAGCTTGGGATTTAATACATACTTAGCTTTAAGCATGCCCGTTGGGTGGATTGAATATATTTTATATAATTTTTTTAAGTGTCATGATGATAATAAATAAAGATGATAATTTAACTCTATAGACATCTGTTGCGCACATCAGCTTCTTATGCTTCTAATTCATAAAAGCAGTATGCAAAGTGTTGAGCTAAGGTACAATCAACCATTATATATATATATAGTCATGGATCTTATTTTGGCACACGTCCCCCCTCTTTTTATATTATTAATATGAATATCCGGGTCAGTAGATACATATCTTAACTAATATTATGGATTCTAAAGTTAATAATCATGTAAGCCTTTAGTGACCATCATTTTAGCAATTACATAACTCGAACATGAAATTACAGGGAAACAAATTTTTTAATTTCAAGTTCCAACAACTGGATCACCTACTAGATAATTTTTTATTTTTTCTTTTTAATTAACCTAGTAGCTACTTCTTAAAAAACTAAATAAAAATTTAGCAGAACATAAAATAGCTAAAACAATAGCTTAGATCAACGCAAGCCAATAACGTTGCTTGTATATTAATTATGTTATGAACACTTCAATAAGAAATTGAAAGATAAGATTAATTGAGTGATGTATATTCAACACCATGCTTTAAGAGTATTAAGATTAATTGAGTGATGTATATTCAACACCATGCTTTAAGAGTAAACTTTTAATCAAAATATTCACGAGTCAAATATTGCAATTCGTTGGCGGTTGAAACATCGAAGCTCGTCGAGATGTGTGATGTTGACAAAAAAACTAAGAAAGAAAATAACAAAACCTTTCATCATGCAGAAGGCTCAATATTTAAGTTCTCTTTGTCGAGGCTTCATTTTGAAAGCTCGTGAAGATATACAGTGCACACGCAAAGTACATTTTTTTTTTCCTTTAATCACCACACCATATATAGACCTCTGCCAAATTCTTTTCTTTTTAGAATTGTGCCAAATACATTTTAAATACATTCCACTGAGAGGTACTTTAGATCCAAATACTGTGTTTCCTCTCGCATTTCATTGCAGATTCTATGAAATTTTTTATTACTATTGAGTTTTGATGTCTTTGTTATCAACCATTTTTTAAAGACAAATTTTTATTTTTTTCACATCTTTGATAATATACTTTGTCACCATATCTCATTTGCTTTTTTACAGCTACAAAATATAATAAATAATTGATTGGAGAGAATGCTTAAAACGAAGTGTATACAAACCTCGTTCACATACATCCATACTTCGTCATTGTTATTGATTTTGGGATCAGTAAAAAACTAAACAACTCCATGCATGTTAAGTACACTAAAAATTCTCTTTTTTTCAATGATAAATCTTTATTTCCCACATCTTCTACAATATATTTTATCATCATATTGTTCTATGTCTCCTTAGCTTCCTTATACCTGCAATATACATCAAATAACTAATTGGAGAGGATGCTTAAAATTAAGTGTCTACAAGCCTTCTTTACATGTGTCCATATTTTGGCATTGTCATTGATCTTAGTATCAGTAAGAATCCAAGCAACTCCATGCATTTCAAAGACACCAAATATCATCTCTTTAAAAACAAACTATTGCTAGAGAAAAAAAATTTAAAAAGTATAGGTGTTTCCTCGCTTGTAGGGGTGGCAATTAGAGGTTTTCCTCTTACTGTACTCAACCTTATACACGCAAGCTTGCTATTCTTTTTATATTGGCTACTATCTCATGTCAAAGTTCATTATATAAATATTAGATAAATATTTTATTTTTTCAATGTAAGATAGGAAATCCTATATATACTTTTTGTTCACAAAAAATAAATTGTGTTTTTTCAATATGGGTAATTGTTTTTTGAAATAGTTTTCATTATTTACAACAGTTGTTTGAGCTAATTTTGTTATTTTTCATTGATTTTTCTGGATTTATTATTTTTTATTGGATTTTATGTTATTTTTCTTATGTTTTTCGGATTCTAATTTTTTTTTCTAGTTTAGATCGGTTTATATATCCTGGAAAAGACATTGTAAACCTTTTTAGAAGCCAAACTTAGTCATAATAATATTTCATAAATAAAATAAAGTTTCAAGGTTTTTTTATGTTTTAATCATATTTTAGTGCTTGTTTGACATTGTAGTCCAATTATATTTTTAAAAAAATTTAAATATTTTTAGCTTTAAATCATTATTTTTTTATGTTTTTGGATTATCTTGATATGTTGATGTCGAGAATAGATTTTTTTAAAAAAATAATAATATATTTCTAAATAAAAAGTATTTTCCCAAACAATCACTTAGTATATACTTTTGTAGTCCAATCATACTTTTGAAAAATTTTAAATATTTTTAGCTTTAAATTATTATTTTTTGTGTTTTTGGATTATCTTGATCAAGCAAGGTTGTCAATTCTGTTCCGTTCCGCCCGGAATGGCCGAAACATTCCATATCAATTCAAAAAACGGAACAAAACGGAACAAATTTCATCTCATTTTAAATCTCGGTCCGTTCCGTATTTTTCGGCTAAATTCCGCCCGAAACGTTCCGGTTTCATTCCACATGTTCCGTTCCGCTCTTAAAAAGCCATTAAATCAAATTGAACCTTGTTTAATTTCATTAATTAAACCACTCGATTATATATATATAAAAAAAAAAAAAAAAAAAAAAAAAAAAAACTCTTTTCCATTACTATTTTCAATAGCAATGATATTAATAATAATATTGAAAATTATAATTACTATTTTCATTAACAATAATATTAATTTTTTTAAATTAGATTTATCACTAATATATATGATTTATATTCATGTTGTTTTTTTTTTAATGTTTATACTTTGTAGGAATTTGAGCAAAACAAGAGATGTTTTAGATTTCATTAGCCACTTAATAACATTGACTTAACTTTATATTTAAAATATTTTTGTTAAAACATTTTACTTTCATAATATTTTGATATTTTGTTTAAGTTGAATTATTTTAAGTTAAAGATCTATTTAATCTTGACTATTTAGAAATATTTTAAATTTTGAAATTATATTTGTTTGGTATTGTATTTGTATTGCATAATTTATAATTAATTTATCTTGAATTTGAATTATATATATATATATATATATATATATATGAACAGTACAACCCCGAAACGGCACGCTGAAACACTCCGAAACTAAAACATTCCATTCCAATTGAAAAAACGAAACACCTACCGAAACAGAATTGACAACCTTGTGATCAAGAATAAATTTTTTAAATAATAATAATAAAAAAAATTTCTAAATAAAAAATATTTTCCCAAACAAGTATATACTTTTTGTATTTAGGTGGTCGTTGATGTATTGTTATGTTTGCACGAGCAAAAAACCCCACGGTAGGAGAGGCTTGCTGGATGAACGATGGCTACAGAACTGTGTCTATAACATGGTTAGCAGCTCTGGCTAGCTATATATTCTAATTGCTGCCATTAGAGGGAATTGGTGTTATAGTTTTCTTTCAGTAACGATACTGTAAAACATCGTATCAGCAGAGAGGCTCAAAATCAAAGCATCAAAGATAAAATGGCCATGGAATATTCATCTTCATATATATTTTTTCCAAGAGAGACAGCTCAAGAGCTGGCAAAGAGTACTGGGTGCCCACCACAAAAGGAAGCATACAAAAAAACAAGAGTCCACAAATCTCCCCACTACTTGAAAACGACAACCCATCTTTTTTCTTCAAATCTCTCTCTAACATGTACAAACAAGAAACACCTAGTAGCAGCAGTCCAATATAACCCTAATTAACTTCTCTCTTCTAATCAATCCAATATTTTCCAACCTTTGCAGGTACCCCCATTAATATAATATCATATAGATTAGGCAAATGTATATACATATTCTTCAAGCAACACTGATGATGCTATCACTACTCGAAATGGTCTGAAATACTGACGAACGTGTCGATGCAGGAGTTGACTGCTCCTCGGACGATGGAGTAGATAGCTTGAGTGATAGAGCTGTTAATTGATCTTTAGGGCCTTTCTGGTTCAAGTTAATATCAGCCAACTTTGAAGATGGAGGGATTGGAATAATTGGTGTTGGACGAATGAGCTTGGGTGACATTTTATCCACGTTTGTCTGTCCTAACGTCAGCTTCTCCATTGGGTTGTCACCATTGAGAGGTGATGTCACAGGAAAAGTTGACATGGGGAGGCCTTCAGGCCTGTTATTGTTCAAACGTGGCTGTAGCTGTGGCAATGCTAGAGCTGGAGTTCCTTGATGGACTTGATCTTCTTCCATTGATGAACCGCCGCTGATCATGAACTGCAATTCCAAATGATAAAAGCAAAGTCTTTTTATTCTCTTTTAAATTGTTGCAGAAAACGTCCATTCTAATAATAATTAAAAAAAAAAAAAAAAAAGAGGCCATAGATTTGAAGAAGATTTTTGTACAAAGTTAATAAACAAAGAACCAGCTATAAATTAAAATTGGAAATTCTAGCTTGTGATTTAATTTAATTTAATTTAATTTAATTGGATTTTAGATTATGCTTACTGTCTCAGTTATATCAAAGAGACTAGATCTTCGTCGTCGGCGATTCTGGTTATTTCTGCGGAGAAAGTACTTTTGAGCATGACTAGCCACCTGCGTAGGGGTGCGAGTCTTGACAAAGTTTCTTGAAATTCCTCTCCAATCCCCTTTCCCTACTTTCTGCAACCCCAGCAAGAAAAGCTTGTGCTCTTCCTCAGTCCATGGAACCCCTATTAATCAGCACACATCAAACCCAGTTATCACAGATGTTTTTTTCTAATCAAATTCCAGAACCAAAAATCTTAAGATGATGTTTTTTTCTTTACATAATTATATATGCATGAAGATCAATCCAGGATGACATCTAGCAGGATGATTAATAAGCATATATGCACGCACCTCTCTTGCGCTCGCGGCTTCTGCCAGAGGCGTGAACAACGTCGTCGGATTCATAACCGGCGGCGACATCGGCGTTGGGTTCCTCATGAGGCTGTTCATACTGGGAGAGATTGATCATGCTGGCACTCTTTCTAAAAGAAGCAGCTCCTTCAGTGACTCTCACACCAAACAGCATGATACCAGTAGGAGTAACGTTCTGATCTCCACAACACGGACTCTCCCCGCATGTACGCGAGTTGTGGCCGTTGTTTCCGCACTGTGAGCAACTGCGAGACATCATGTTTGACTTCTTCTTCTAATCAGAGACAGAAATATAGCAACAGTAGTCCATGCAAGAGCCAGGGGAGAAAAAAGAGAGATGAGAGAGAGGAAATGAAAAGAGGCCTGTAATGGAAAATTTGAGGGAAGGCAGCAGGAGGGTGAGGGAGGAGTGGTTGTTGTTTCCAGAGCAAGCAATCGTGGGGTTCTTCTGTATTTAAGAAATCTGTCCTTGCAAAGCGTGGACTTTTTTTATTCACAAAAAGAAAAGAAAAGCTATGGTGCTCTGCTTCCGTGGGTGTTGATAGTCGAGTGTTGTGCTTCTATCTAATGGCAAAAAAAAATTAGATCAAAGAATGATCATGATGAGTCTTGCTTAGATGTTTCTGACACTTATATATGATCGGTGATTAGCAGGAAGAACGCGTCTCCTAGACCTCTCAGTATTTCTTAGGTCAATAAACTTATTGACGTTGTTGATGGTTATAAGCTGGGGTCGTGGTTTTGATGTTGGTTTAAAATGTTTTTTATTTAAAAATATATTAAAATTAAAATTTTTTATTAAAAAAATTATTTTTGATATTAGTATATTAAAATAATTTATAAAATATAAAAAATTATATTTTAAATAAAAAATTTAAAATTTTTAAAAATATATTTTACATCATATTTTTTAACTCATTCAAAATTAACAGAAGAATCTCTAAATTTAGTTATAATAATCAAATTTTTTTAAGATATTTTTTTATTAAAAAATATATGAAAACTTTATCTTTTATATTAATTTATAAAACGATTTAAAAATATCTAAAATAAAATTAATTTAAAATAAAAAATTTCAAAAACTTTTTATAAACATGATATGATTCGACTATAAAAACAAATGTTACTGTTAATATTTCACCACTGCATTAATGAATCCAGCTATGAGCATTGGCGCATTGCCATTCAATTCCCCCTGTTTAAATTTTGCAACCAGTACATAAAAAAATTTATTCGATATCTTTAAGAGCATTCAAATAATTAATTTTAATTAATACGTAAATGATGAAATGTCATGATTTACTGCCAATCAAAAGATGACACATCGACATTACAGCAAAACGCGTCCTAGGGCATGTAGCCGTGTCATTATATATCTATATGTTACTCCGATATAAACAAGACCGAACACCTAGTAATATCCCACCTTAAAAATCTTGCGACCGTCCAATGGATTTAGCTTTACATGTGGATTTATTCTAATGTTTCCATCAATCTGGTTCCAGTCATTGGTTTGTTGTCTGGTCAGGATTTAAATCATGTGAGACTTTTTGGTGGATGGTCCTCCTGAACATCATCTTATGGTTTTTATGGTTTAGGTGGTGTTCGTGTTCTGTGATGGAATTGTAATTTTTTACTTTAAATTATTATTGTTTTATTATTTTATATTTTATTTATTTATATAAATATTCGGGTCAATTTATACATCCTTTGATTAATTTTAAATTAACTTATATGTATCTAAAAATTAATAATCATGTAAATTTCTAGTAATCTTAAGAGAATTCAAACTCCTAAATATTAGAAAATAAATTTAAAGTTTTACCCGTTAAATTATTTCTTGAAATTTTTTAATGTTTTATATCAGTTTAATGTGTTAATGTAAAAATTATTTTAAAAAAGATATTACTTTAAAATAGTTACGAAGAAAAACAAGTTCTACCGCAAATTCAAAGATGCTTTTGGTAATTATTTGGTCCAAGATGTGTAATATACTATTAGTTTATGGTTCTTTTGATGTTGAGAGGTATAATAATCATTGGGTAATGCCTTCGCCTTAATGGAAATTTATGAGATGATTTTTTTCTTAAATCGGAAACAGTACTTAAAAAAAAGGGACGGTGGAGGAGCAAAGTGCTTCTCTACCGTCAACTTGGCATATTCGCTGAGAAAGATTTTTCTTGTTTTAGGTTGTCATCTTGGTTAAATTATATTTTAAAAAACTTTTAAATTTTTTTAAATTTTAAATTAATTTTTTTTATTTTTAAAAATATTTTTATATAATTTATGAATTTTTAAAAAAAATATTATTTTAATATATTAAAAAAACATTAAAATATATATATATACGTGGATTCCCAAGTAGATAAGCATATGATGGTGAGAGAGATTATGGAAGATTAGAGAACATGGACCCCACCTCATCATCTATGAACCCAATCTTCTCACTTCAACGCCTGCCCATTCATTGCCTTCTCCTTACCTCCTCAACCTTTCTTGGTGGCATGTGCTGGTGGATATGCCTTTTGCTTTCAATCTTTGAGGATTCACAGTGTTTGGAGTGCTTGTATGGTTATTTTTTAAAGGATTTTTTATTTAAAAATATATTAATATAATAAATTTTAAAATAAATTTATTTTTTATATTAATGTATTAAAACGATCTAAAAATATTAAAAATATATTAATTTTATATAAAAAAATTAAAAATATATTTCATAGACACTTCCTTCATTTTTCTTCTCTTTTTGTTTAATAGTGCTGTTGGTTTTTGCCATTTCTTACTCTAACAATCCTTAGCTCACGAGTAGTACCGTTGAATTAATGAATCCCATAATGGTTAAGAAAATCTATTTTTTATTATTTTTAAATTTGAATTTTATAATTAGTATTCAAATAATTTATTTCATTTAACACATCAAACATATATAAAAAAATATTATTTTAATATTATTTTTTAAAATATTATTGTAATTGATGCATAAATAAACTTGAAAGTGCTTCTATTGTTCCGTGTAATAAACCAGTGAGATATTTAAAGGGTATTTAAAAATATAGTAAGGATTGTTTTTTTAAATGTATTTTTGTTTAAAAGTATATAAAATTAATATTTTTTTATTTTTAAAAAATTATTTTTAATATTAGCACATCAAAACGATATGAAAATATCAAAAATTTAAATTTAAATTAAAAAATAAAAAAATATTTTTAAAAAACATTTTTAAAATAAAAAAATAAACTGGTTATTAATTAATTCGGAGCACGTGTTCCGTACTTGCTTTTGCTGCGTTCAAAACGTCATTTCTTTTCAATTTTCTATGTGAACCAATCGTTGCACCTTTCGTTTCGCCTGTCTTTTGTCACATGCTCTCTGAGTCGACGCGTACGTTGTCCGGCCACTTCGTTACGCACCAAATTCTGGCGGCTAAAGTTCCGTCCCCGCGGTAATAGTATTTACCCACTATGTTACAATTTGGATTTTATTATAAAAAAAAAATAAAAAAAAAAAAAAGAAGAAGAAGGTACCTCTGAAATTTTTACAGATTTAACGGTCCATTAATTTAAATCCTTAAACGTTGAGATTCAGATTAGGAGTCTGTATTTGTCTAACATTATAGGTCAGATCATGTTTGTATGATGCATTAAAAAAAATCGAGTTTTTTTCCTATTACTTGTTAACAGTGAAGCAATTCCCCTGTTTTTTACATTTTCATCCCTTTATTTTTCTTAAATTTATCCTTGGATTTTTTATCTTTTTTTATTTGATTTTCTTTTGCCCTAATTCTATGAAGTAAGGTTCTAAATTGTTGTAGAAAGACTACATTAAAAATGAAAGGAGCAAGATTTGAAACACACAAATTTTTATTATTGTTTAAAAAAAAAATTTCAACTTTTTAGTTCACAAGTTTGAGATTGAATAGAAAAACTTGTTGGGAAATTACGAGATTGTTGGTTAGCTTTCAACCACTAAAAATAAAGATATTTGTGTTGATGGGTTCCACTTATTGAAATGAGTTTATTGATTGTGGTTCTCTCTCTAAACATGGCATGAAAAAACAAATCAGTTATTGAATTCAGTTTTGATTTTTAAAATATAAAAATCAGTTGATTATGGTTCTCTCTCCAAAAACAACAACTAAAAAAACATATGAGTTTATTGATTGTGGTTCTCTCTCCAAAATATAAATGTAAGGGGGGGTTTACTTTTGATTTTTAAAATTCAGTTGTTTTTTTTTTTTGGAGTGATTGGTTATTGGATTATTTATATAGATTTTGATGGTTTTTTAAGTGAAAATGAGTTAAAAAATAAATTATTAAGGCAAATCCCCCCCTTTAAATTTCCAATAGGTAATTTGTCACCAGTCTAAACATATGAAATTGATGACACGTCATCTACTCATAAGAAAAAATATTAAAAGAAAAACCCAAACACGACTTGGGCTAGGAAACCCACCCATTAGGTTTTGATATACTCATTATAATTTATTTTAGTTTGTTTTTTATAAGGTTAAATTAGTTTCAAACAAAAAGTCTAAAAACTTGGTAAATTTTTAATTTTACAAGGTTTATTTTTATTATCGTATCATTAAATAAAAATATTTTTTAAAAAAATTATTAAATCCAGTAAAGTCCATGATTTAGATGGTGGGTTTTACAGGCTAAGCTAAAAAACCTAAGTAAATCAAATATATCATCATTTAAAAAAAAATTCAAAAAGATATTATCTTGAAATCTTTTTAAAGTCAAACCTTGTTTTAGAAGCATCAAAAACTCAAATCCTAACTTTTTTTTTTTCAAAATATGAACCAAAAAATAACATTGCTATATAGAAAAATGAAAATGGATGTATGACATTCCCTTATTGAAAACAATCTAGGCATGGGGACCTAGCCTTTTAACGACAGAGGAGCATGACCTTTTTTTTAGATACCCTTATATTCTTTTTCTTTTTATTTTTGGACAATAAATCTCTTTCAATCCATTTATTAAAATAATATTTAATTGATTGTCCAATTATGTTTTTTTTTAGATTGAGCATTTTCTATGATAATGTTACCATTTCTTTATAAATAATTATGCATTAGCCAAATACATAAAAAATTTAAAATAATATTCTCTTTAATATTGAATGAGAATAAAATATTTATTTATTTTATTTTTTATTTTAATATAATTTTTTAAAAATAAATATATTATTCTTATATTTTTTCATATTGATGTGTAAAACAATTGATTCATGATTTTTTATTTTTAATTGAAACTTGTTTTCTTGATTAAAATAAGTTTTTATTTAAGAAATAACACCACTCATACAAAAAAAAACATGTTTTTTTGTCGACATAAAAGAGAGATGTATAAATAAAAAAATTTTGATTTTTGATTAAAAATATATGTTTTTTTTCTTTTTATTTTAAATTAATATAGTTTTTGCAAATATTTTCTTATCACTATGAATCTTTTATTCAATGAACTATGTTGATTTGTTGTCAAAACAAAAAATAATTACATGAATTAAAAAAAAATTGATAAAAAAAATTATTTTCCTCCATAATTTTATTCATTATCTTTCCTACAAATATTTATTTTTATTATTATATAATTGAATAAAAAAAATATAAATTTCAAAAACTCTCTAGCTGCGTATGCTAACATCACCTACGCCAGTGCTGTCTAAAGATGAGTGGAGAGAGAGCATTAATGTGATGCCCCTCTTGTCTGTAGCGTCAAGCTGCTGCAAATAAGACAGTGAGGGGTTCGAATAATGCATGTTTACAGAAAAGCTAGCACATTTTGACTCCCGTCCTGTCGCGGTGAAGCTTTGGCTTTACATTTTTGCTGACTCTGTTGGAGATTAAGTCCAAAATTTTTTATAGATTATTTAAATATGGTTAATAAATATATTTAATATTAAATTAAAAAAGGGATCCATATAAGTTAAAATTTTATTGAAATTTAGTTTTTAATATATATTTTTTAACATTCAACATCAACATGATTTAAATAAATTATAAATAATTAAAAAAATAATCTCAAAATACCATTAATATCAATGTTTCAAAGAAATCTTTAAGCCTAAAAAAGCTCTATCTCACATATAAAAAAAAAAATATCCTGGTTGTTTGTTTAATTGGAATGTAAAAATTTAAAATTAAACCAAAATACATTATCAAGTTAACATTAAGTCAAAATGCACCATATTTTTAGAGAGAATAGAAGCTCAAGAAAGTAGGCTTTGTGCTTAAACCCTTGTATTTGGGCTTGAGTTTTAGTTTATTATAAAATATTTTTTGAATTATAAAAAATTGAACAGTTTCTTCAACTCAAAAACATCTTATTTAAAGCTAGAACATTTATATTTAATTTTAGTTTTATTAGAATTAATTTTGTATCACTTTTGACTCCAAAATCTTCTATAAAAAGTGTCAAAGACAAATGTTACATGGTTGGTTTTTTTACTATTTTTTACTTGAATTTATAGTTTTACTTCTTTATTTTAAACTCTAGTTTTCTTCTTGATTTCTTTCTAATCTAGAGTTTATAGCTAGTTATTATGGAGAGATATTTGAGTTTATATTCATTTATGATTGTTGTGCATTGTTGAAGAGTACACCCAAATAATATGATGTTATTGGAATCCCGAAAAACTTATTGAAGCTAGTCATTTTATACTAAATGAGAAGTAATAAAACTTTAAAAACAGATAATCGATTATTGACAACAACAATAAAATTTCAACTTGATTAACTTTAAGAGCTTAGTAAGTGTTTTATATACTTTTAATTTAAGTATAGTTTTAATATATGCTTTAATATGTATGATAAAAAAATAGTTGTAGTTTCTTATATATGATTTAATATTTGTATAGTATATATGCTAGTATTTTAGTATTGTCTGCAAGTGTACTAAATTTGCATATTAAATTAAAAACAATTATCCTAGAAAGGTTATTGTTCACTAAAACTCATATTACTATTCATTTGTTATAATGTAATTATAAAATTATTCTTGGACCAAAAAAACCTTTGAACTAGACATAAGAGATAAATGGGTTTTTTTTTTTACCATGACATGATTACCTTCTACAAATTATTGAGGTTAGATTGATAAATTTTTTTTTCATCCAATAAAATTACTAATTTAACACTACAATAAAATAATCTAATGCCTACTACTCATAGACATTTTAGTATTTTTAGTTTTTTTTAATAATATAATTACTTTGATACCTTTAAAAATGAAACCCATAAACTATCACCCAATGTTTATTTTTTTTCATTTTACATTGATTTTATTAAAAACTTCGAAGGTACCTAGGGGAATTATTATATTACATTTATTAAATATAATTTGAAATATATTTGTGTATGTGTAGTAGGCACCAGTGTATAGACAACTTTCGTTTCTTTTCGAGTGGCACGTGAGAGGCCATAAAGCCACCGATATTTGAAAGGTCTTGGTGCCCTCGACATGATAGGATGGTGCATGTCCCTAATGCACATCTGGTTTGGTGTTGGTAGCAATTTTATTTTTTTTTTCCTTTTTCTCACTTCTTGTTCTTAGATTTCGTGCCAGGCCCTTCAAAAAATCCATATCAGTCCCTACAATTTATTTCTCTTTCATATTGATTCTTGTCCTTTCAAGTACTATTTTTATTTATTTTGAATAAGCCATGAAAATATAAATATTTTTTAGTTTCACTCCCTTTAATTTTTAATCTTTTACATTTGGTCTCAATTTTTTTTTATTTTTTTAATAAGCTATAAAATTAAAATTATTTTTTAATTTCACCCCTTTCATTTTTTTCCCTTTCAAAATTTGGTCCCTGTTCTCTTGCTTGCTATTTATTTTGTTAGGGATAATTTTTTTGTTTGTATTTTTTTTTATATAATTTCATCCTTCATATTTTTTTTTCTTTCAATTGATCCTCATTCTTTTTATTGTTGTCTTTTTTCTTTTTTTGGCAAGTTTTTAAATGGATTCGTATTTCATAATTTCATTTTTTAAAATTAAATTAGTTAGGAACTAAGCTTTTTAATTGAACCTGGTTCAAGGATTTCACAAGTTGTTAAAAATTATACTAGGTTTAAGAGGTTTGTCCGGGATGACTTGAGTTTTTCTTTTCTTTTTAAAAGCTAATGTTTTTTTTTTTTTACCTTTTTTTTTAAAAAAACTTGTTTTATTATTTTTTACGGTTTGTCTTCTATGAGATTAGTCTCGGGTTCATAACTAGAATCACTTGTTTCAAAGGTTAACGTGGTTTGATTTTTTTTTTTTGTATCTGGTTTCAAAGGTTAACGTGAGTTCACTTTTTTTGTCCTTTTTTAAATTAATTTATTTTAATTTTATCCTATAACATTTAATTCATGTAAAATTGGTCTTTCTATCTTTTTTTTTCCCCTTTCCTTTCTATAGAATTATCTTAATCATATGCCCAAGATCATTGGATTTGTGAATTAACCCGGGTTAACTAAGATTTTTTTCATTGTTGTAGGGTTAATCTTGAGTTTAAGACTAAGGTCATTGATTTCAAAAGTTAACACGGATTGAATTTTTTTGGTTCTTTTTTTTAAAATGAATTGTTTCAGTTTCATCCTTTAACATTCGATTTATTGAAAATTGGTCTTCGTGCTTTTTTTTTTCATTTTCTTTCTACTGGGTTATCCTGATTATTTTTTTCACAATTTCATCATTTATGGGTTTTTTTCGTATAAAATTTAATTCTCATTCTTTTTATTGCTATATTTTTTTCTTTAGGAAGTTTTCTAAATTGATTTTTTTTCACTATTTCATCCCTAAAAATTAAATTGATTGGGAATTAAGTTTCTTTATTGAACTTGATTTAAGGATTTTCATGATTTCCATGATTGCAAGGTTTACGGGCTAACCTAGGTTAACTCATATTTTTTTTCATTGTTTTTTTTTAATTCTTTTTTATTTTTGTCCTTCAACATTACGTTGTTCAATAATTGAGCTTCATGATTTTATTCAATTTGCTTTTAAACACATTTGCCTTGATATCGTGATTGTATAAGAGATTTTGCATCTTGATCCGGGTGGGCTCGGATCGAAATTTTTTTACCTTTTTAAATTATATTTTTTTCTTAATTTGCATTTTTCAACATTTTGTTTGCTAGAGATTGAACTTCATCTTTTTTTTTTATGTAGTTATCATGTTCTCATTCGATTTATTAGAAATTAGCATTCACCATTTTTTTTTTATTTTTTATATGAGATTATCTTAATCTTATATCCATGGTCACAAAGTTTGTGGGTTAACCTGGTTTAACTATTTTTTTGTTTTTGTTTTTGTTTTTGGTGTTTTTTTAAATTTTTCCTTTATCATTAAGTTTTTTAATAATCTGGGTTGACTTAGATCAAGTTCTTTTAACCTTTTTTTGTTATCATTTTTTATCTATTTATTTATTATTTTTATATATTTTTAATCATATTATTTAAATTATCAATTGAACTAATAACTTCGTATCTCAAATTTTTTTTACTTAGCATTCCTTTTTAACATTAAGAAAAATTTATCCTACCCGTGATGAAATGTTGGCTACAAATCTAGTTCATAAACTAAAAACTTTTATGCTTACTTGTCTAGTTATTTACTAGATAGGTGACCAACACTTCGTCCCATGTTAAATATATTTCTTTCAACAAAAATTTTATACACAAACTTTTTCAATATATTTTTGTTGTTAAAAAATTTCTAAGAGAAAATAAAAAAGTTTATGCATGTATGTACTCAAAATTATATGTGTTAATAGAAAAAAAATCATAAACGATAACTCAAAAAAAAAAATTAGAAAAATCAAGAGACAAATATAGATTAAAATATTGAATCTCGCAAGACCAAACATTTACCCTATTGTGTTTACTAAATTTGTTTATTAAAATAATTTTTTTTCAATCAAACAATAATAGAAATAGACGCACATATTAAATTGATTAAATAAAATAAAAGAGAAAAAAATATCATGCAATGTTGCACATATTAGAAATATTGTCTAAAAATAATTTTTTTATTTTAAGAAATAAAGTTCATCTATATAAAAGATTAAAAAATTATAGATGAATAAAAAAACCTCTTAAAAAATTAAATGCATAACAAGAAAATAATTGTCAATTAAAAGAGGTTCTTTAAGCAAAATAAAAGAGAGAATGAGTATTAATCTAATTATAAATAAACAAAATTGAAAAAAAAAACATATAAAAAGAAGCATTAATTTTTTGTTTTTAAATATCAAATGTTGTTGGGCCTGTTAAGCCAGGCCAGCCTGCACTAGCCCATTTGTAAGGGCTCAGGTGCGAGCTTACCCAAAAGACTGGGCTTTTTTTTTTTTTTTGACATCTAGAATGGGGAAAAAATCAAACATATGTTGTTTGGTTTCGCCAAGATTTTGGCCACTGTGGCGCCTAAAAAATTAGGTCTTCATGTTCTGTCTTACTCCAAAACCTATTTTTTCAACCAATTTTTGACCCAAAATCCTTAGAAAACACCTTAGAAACAATGATAAATTTATTTGTGGCCAAAAAAATCAAAAAAAAAAAAAACAAACCATCCAAAAAACAAAATCAACTTGAAACTAAAAATTAACTTGAGTTCAAATCTTTTTTTTCACGAATTTTAAAGATAAAAAATACCTAATATGAACTCCACTTATAAAATAAAATTATTTGATACAAATATCAATAGTTTTGATGGCCTAAACTGGTGTCAACGACATCTTTCTCTCTCTAATGCTAGAATTCAACGACCTCTCTCCTCTCAAACGGGAACTAAAAAAATAACAAAAATAAACTTTTAAACCAAAATTAAATTGAAAAAATATTGAGATGTTGAAATTGTATAATTTGTGTTATTTTAAAGTGCGAGAACCAAAGCATATCTTTTTCAAAACTTTTGGTATGCCACCCATATTTGGTGCTTTTTTATTGAGGTTTATGTTCTTCTAATTTTACCATTAACTAAAAAATTAAAAGTAACTTGGCTTTTAATTAGGATTTAATCGTTCAAAATTAAACTTTAAAAACAAAAATGAATTATTAAAAAATATAAAGTAATTCCACAGTATTTTGTGTGCCAATAATATTCTTCAATTAAAATTAAATTATCCAAAACTAAATTTTAAGGATAAAACTAAATTATTAAAAATTACATGATAAGTCGACATGTCTAATCTTCCTACAATGCCAGCATGACTGGGCACTTTTATTCGACAATGTTTTATGTATGAATGAATAGTGCTGGCTTCATGGTGAAAATCTAACGTCTTATGCCTTTTAGATTTTTATTCAATAATTTTATAGTTTTAAAATCCAGTCAGGTCCAATAAATTGACCCGAAATCCAGTTGATTTGTGGTTAAAACCAGGTTGAGTTTATAAATAATAGGGATGGTTAAAAACTCGGCTGACCTAATAGGTTGACCCGATTAAAAACCTGGCTGCAACCTATTAATTATTTTTTTTAATTTTTTACCAAAATTATATTATTTTTATTTATATATATAAAAAAAGGATTGATTTAAATGAAGAGTTCAAAATGTCGAGGTCAAAATTAAAAACACTAAATAATTTTGGACAACACGTCGCTTGCCCATATTTGTGGGAGGTCCTTCTTTCTTGGCCGTGCTAGCCAATCGCGCCGTTTTGGGCATAACTCCCGTTGTCGATGCTAGCAGGTAAAATTTCTCATTGCTATTGCTAGGTTCTGACTTGAAATGTCTTATCTTTTAATCCTTAATCATGTTGTTTTTGTTGATTATTAAGGTAATGATGCTAAGTCTTCTTTTTTTAATGGCTGTTCACAATCCAGTGCTGATTTGTTAACTCTTGGATTGGCTGTGACTAGTATATTAACCGGTCTGGTATGGCTGGCAATTCGCCCTAAATCTATCTGTGTGGTAAGGGCTACGCACTTGCTTTCCATGGTTAATTGGATTGCAAATTGGAGAGTGTGATTTTATTTTCATTTTTTTAGGTAAATCCTCAAGGCGTGGAATGCCAGTTTATATGTTCCCACCTTCCTGATTTTGTAGTTTCCGAGCTATTATGTTACTGCCTTTTCTGCTTACGTTACTACTAGTGTACTTGAAAAGATTTTGAGGTGGAATATTAGGTGCTTCCTTGTCAGTTGTTTGTTAATCATCAACATTTTTAGGAGGAATTGGGAAATAGGTAATGTGTTTTTGGCCATTTATCATTGTTTTTGTTGCTCAACTTTAGGGCATGAGAATCTCTTTCAGGTGTTACATGCTGCAGGTCTGTAGTTGATATTTATGATTACTGTCCTACAAATTGGCTTGGCAGCTTAATCTGTCGATAATGAAGCACTGGCTGTCGATGCTGCCAAGTTGATGCAAGGTTCACTTTTGCCGTGCTGCTATAAAATCTGCATCTCCTAAGTATTTCCCATGATTTGTTAGCTTTCTTTGTTGTTTTGAATCCTTTGCCATGTGATGATCTTAAGAAAAGAAAAAAGAAAAAAGAAAAAGATGCTTGCTGTAAAAGTACTAAAAAATGATTGTTTGCTGATTCTATTTGCAGAGAGCTATTTGGCCAACCTTTTCTCTCTACCCTGGGATATCTGAGTTGCCATTTCTACCTTTGAACACACAGGTGATCTAGCTCACTTTTTCCCAGTAAGTTTAATTTGACTTTGTTTTCCACTTTTGTCGAGATGCTGTAACACGCTTCACATTAAAAAAGCAAATTACCACCTTTTCTGATTATTAATTTGTTGACTTTTCGCTTATTCTAGCTGCATTGGATGCTTGAATTAAACTGCAAGCAGATCTTTTCTTTCTCGTCTGAATAAAGGTCGCTACATCTTTTACATGGATTGTCTGGGTATTGTTGAGAATAGAATAAATAGTCTTGAAGGTTAAAAGTGTAGTTTTTTTTAACTTTTTTTGTAAAAAGATTAGAGACATGTAGAACCACAAGAAAGTACTGGTTAAGAAAATGAGTACAATGTAGGAAGCCAGAGGTGGCATCTCTAGAGAAAAGGGAACCGAGGGTCATTTTGAGTTGAATTGAGCTAGTAAAATATCAAGAATTGTTGGTCACGAACTGTAATATTTTTTTGACTCATGAACAAATAATATTTCCCCTCATCACAGAATGCACGGTTGGTTTGTTGGACAGGGTCATTTTCATGGTTTCCAAGACATTGTCTCAGAAATTCTTGAACCATCATTTGCACTTCCAGCTTCCAGCTTACTGTATGAAATCACATAATGTGATTAAATAGAAGTGAACATACCAAATCCTTGCGTAAAGTCAAAACTTCTTTACTGTATGATATCACATAATGTGATTAAATAGAAATATAAACCAGAAGTTTAATTCATATTTATATTGTGAAGAATACTGTTCTGCTTTGGATTGTAATTCTGAACCTTGCAACTCATTTTTCGTTGATTTACCTGCACGAGTTTTCCACATCAAGAGAATGTGAATGGAGAAGAATGTGTGTTGATGTTGCTAACGGGAAATTGATGCGCATTTAAGAACATGTTTCACAAAGCACCAAGCATCAAAATTACTCATGGATGTTGAAACCTACAGTTGCATCTATTTTATTCCTTATACAATACAATTTTAAAATTTGTGAATCCATTTACAAGTTCTCTGATGTCTTGCATGCTTTTGTGAACCAGGAGGAGGCAAATTGTTATCGAACCAAATCATGGTGTGGCAAAACGAAGATGGAGTGAGAACAAGGAGGCAGCATAGCATTTTGAACCCAATTCATACCATAGGTGAACACAGTTTCCAGGGATGCTACTCACTTTGACCTCTGAGTTGTGATAGCACAAGCACGATGCACCAAAATCTGTCAAATATGTTCACTGTAGCTGAATAATGTTCACTTAGATTATTGTGAATACTTTGTTTAATTTTTTTCATTTTGGTCCTCAAACTTTTATTTTGGGCAATTTTATCCTAATTAAAGGCCTATTGCTTTTGGTTTCTTAAGCAAGGGTGGAATTGGAAGAAGAGCTAAAATAAAAAAGACACCAAATATGGGTGGCATGCAAGGTTTTTATATAAATACACATAGATCCTCCATCTTTAAAAATAATATAATTTATACAATTTTAGTCCCTTTAAATTTTCTAAAAAGTCAATTTTAACACAAAAATTCACTTGTATTATTTTTTAGTCACTAGTTAGAGAGAGGTAGCTTAATTCTGGCAATGAGAAAAATGTCATTGTTTATGCTAATTTCAACCATTAAAATAGTTTTTCTTGGTCTTCATGAGTTTCATGTGATGAGAGAAGTTTGATGGTGGTGTTTTAGAGCTTGAATATTGTCTTAAAAGACAAATTTAAGTTAAGGAAAATAAATTTAATTCGGTTTGATTTTAGGTTTTTGGATTATTTTTTTTTGGGTGTTTTGGATTGATAAATTGGTTTATAGTTATTTTAAGGGTGTTGGTGAGGTTTTCTTGGTTTGAAATGATTTGAAAGTTGGGTTTTTAGGACAAAAGAAATTTTCCGTTCATGACAATGGTGACTGAAATATGGGTTCGCAAACATGTTATCTGCTTTTTTTTTCATTTTATTTTTAGTTATTATTAATGATTTTTTTGTTTATTTACACATGATTCTTAACTTATTTAATTAGATGTGTGGTTAAGCTTTTTAATTTACATTCATGATTTTTATATATATAAAAAATGCTTTTAAAAGCCTGTTTATCTTTTTTTATTATTATTAGAAGAAAAAATATTGGACTTGTAAGGAAATACAATCAAATAGCTAGTTTCATTACTAGACAACAAGGATAAAAAAGAAAAAAGAAAAGAAAAATGAGTTCTATACGATAAGAGAAATTTAATGATGGTGTTTTAGAGTCTCAATAATGCATGAAAAAATAGATTTAAGCAGAACTATATGTTGTCATAAGAACATGACTAGTAAGATAAACTGGCAAGAACTTGGTCACAATTTCGGCCTGCTATTTTGCTATCAATTTTGTTATACTATTGTTATTGAAAGAGGAAGCTAAAGAAAAACATCATGATACGGTTCATCCTTGTGATACAACTCAAATAAGATTAGATTCAAAATTTGACATAAAATTTTCTACCGTTCAATGTTATGATATTGAGCATAACTCTAAATCCAACTGTTGGATCAAGCTAAAACTTTACCAGAAGATTCCAAAGGTATTTTACACTACATGAATTCAAGAGGTTTGCATTAATTTATGTCTGCGTCATCTAAGAAAAAAAGGTTTATATTTCATCTTGTTATTGTGTTTAATCATATCATTAACATATATATATATATATATATATATATATATATATATATATATAGAGGGAGAGATTAGATGAAATTATAGAGAGAGAGAGAGAGAGATTAGATGAAATTTAAAGGATGATTCAATTTTACCGCAGAAACACAACTCTTAGTGAACTATAAGCAAACCACCTCAAAATCAATTGAAACTTCATATTTTGTCTATTGGGGGTGAGATTGCATCATATATTTCTGAGCCTATTCTGATATCGTTTGCTTGAGATTTTAATTCGAGGTTCAATTTTGCCGTAAAAATACAACTTTTAATTAACTATAAGCAAATCACCTCAAAATCAATTGCAAGTTCATGTTTTGTCTATTGAGGGTTATATCACAACATATATAAAATTTGGGCTTATGTTGATATTGTTTGTTTAAGGTTTTAATTCGAGATTCAATTCTACTGCAAAAACACTACTCTTGGTGAACCATAAGAAAACAAATAGCTAGTTTCAAGAATCAATTGAAACTTCGTGTTCTGTGTATTGGGGGTGAGATCACACCATATATTAAATTTTAACTTATTTGGATATCGGTTTCTTGAGGTTTTAATTGGTGGTTTAATTCTGACGCAAACTAATCATACAAGGAGTTTGGGTACCTAGACATAATAGAACAACCTATAAACTGAGATTTGTTGTTTTCTTGGTATCCAAATACTATATATTAAATTCGAGTGCATTTGGATAATATTTTCTTTAGGTTCTAGAATCAGGTTTTATCTTACCGTAACGGGTTAGTTTTGCATTATTTTTCAAAACTTATTTTGTTTCTATTGATTTTGTTCCTGCCAGTATATTATCATCATATTTGGAATATTTGGCTGTCGTTTGAGTCATTTTCATCACTTTCACATTTGTTTGTTTTTGATCAGTTCTGATTCAAACAAAAGTTAGACTTGTAATTTCGAGTCCAAATCAATGTTCTTCCTATTGTAAACTCTATTCTTGTTGTGACTTCGTCTTCTTCTATTTTTTTTTTCTATTTGTGTCATGTATTCAACAAGAAAGAGGGAACGAAGGAGGATTCTAGCTTAAGGATATGAAAAATTAAGCCATGGTTTGGGGGGTTTTAGAACAAGAAATTGATAGGTGTAAAAGATTATTCTATGATCTTCAAGCTTCAAGGAAAAAGGAGGTACAACGCCAAAAAAATAAAAGACAAAGAAGAGTCGCTCTTGTTATCATTCAAAAGTATGTCTGCAAGTGGTTAATGCAGTATGCTTATTTGAAATTCTTGTCAGTCACTACTTCCATACAGTGTTGTTGGAAAAAGATATTAGCAATAAAGGGATTCTGAAGGCTTAAACAAAAGGCTAATGAAGTCGCTACTAATGCTATTCAAGATTTGAGGCAAATCTTCTTAAAGAGGGAGGGAATGATACGTTTCAGCCTTGTGATTCGACTCAAGTAAGGTCAAATTTGGATTTTGATGTAAAATTTTCTACCGTCCAATTTTATACTATTGAGCATAACTCCAAATCCAATCGTTGGATCGAGCTGAAACTTTACCAGAAGATTCTAGAGGTATTTTTCTATATTGGAGTAAATTTTCAAGTGAATTGGAGTTTAGAAAGGACTTGAAATGTAGGTCCAAGGCTTATTTTGAGCTTAATTAAAACTTTGTTTTGAACGAGAATCCAAAGCTTGTTTGGATCATGTCATTGGCTTTTCAGTTTAGGGTTTTTTGGTTAGTTTTGTAACCCATTAGAGTTAAATTTTCAAGAACTATTTAAACTCATGTAACTAAAATTTCAGCAGCCATTGATGAATATTACTTCTGAATTTTTCAGTTTTAACATGTGAGTCATTCTTGCATTCTTCAGTTCTTGAATAAACTAAATCTGACTTATCAAAGATTAACTGACTTCGTGACATCATTCTACTTCATTCAAATAGTGTTGATGCCTTGAGATATGTTTTAATTGTGTCACACTCCTATCAGATCTATTTCAACTTTTCATGATTAGATCTTAATTTTAATTGTGGGTTACATAACCATATAATCACAAAATTCACATCAATCACTCACAAAGTTCACTCACTTAGATACCTTTCCAACCGTGTAATTTGCATTTTTATATTAACATCTGGTAATTGTCAAGAAATATAAATTTGTTCGGTTGTGGTATAAAAAAAATCAGGATAAAAAAAATTGCAAAATAAAACAAATAAAGAATGCTGCTTTTGTGATTGCTATGTTGTTAGACATGGGTGCCTAGCTGTAATTTGCACATCGAAATGCGAATCCGTTACGCAAGGGACCTCTCCCAGGGAAGGAACCCAGACGTCGAATCGGCAAGATTGGCCATAACAAAATGCTTGAGGCCAGTGTCCCAAACCTCGCAGAACCGAAGCCGCCAATCGGGAGGTTCAGTGGCCTCTGTCCCAAGACCTGGCGCTCTATCCTTTGATCCCTTATTGTGGTCCTCTTGCCAGTTAGTGACATAGGTCGAAACTCTTCTAAAGAACTTGGCTTTAAAGGAATCCCACACCTGGTATTTGTAGTGGTTCACTAAAACCTTGCTCTCTCGCACGTTCAGGTATTTGTATCCATCCCGTAGTTTAAAATGATGCACCGCATTAAGAAGAGTTGTATGAAGGAGCTCAGGGCGCACAACGGATTTGTGTCTCTCCGGAGCCTCAAGCCGACAGGTATAACCTACAGTTACACCCTTTGATGGAGGTGATGTCAATCCAGATGGCCCATAGCTGTGGCAAACCGTTCTTAGCTCTGCAATTTTGGGTGAATCTGAGTATTTCTTGACGAGGGCTCGTAGTGAATTTGGTCCAGGTTTATATCGTCCCCGTCCATGGGGGAAGTAGAAAAACTCATCAACATCAAAGAATCCAAGCCACTTGCATTCATGTTTTGCTCTCAAAGCACAGTGCGAAAAGCCTGCCTCTTGTGTCTTGACCCATGGCCAAGCATGCCTAGTGATATTGTACTTGTGCAAATTAAGCTCATCAATAACTTCTTGAACCTCATCATCGCTATTGTTGTCGTATATGAACCATCGCTCGACTCCAAGCCAGGCGTGATAGATAATCCACTCCCGAAGGAAAGAGGCTTGGTTCCACAGCATGGTGCAAGCACAGAGCTCATACTTCCCAGTGTTACTCTTGTGCTCATGGGAGTTGATGATTTGAACTTTGGCGACCGAAGGCAGAGGAGCTCCATCTGCACCTTCAACATTGTAATCAACACGGCTAACACTAACTCGAATGTCCTTAGCCTTATCTAGATTGTTTAGAATACTAGGAGGCAACAAACACCGAAAAACTTCTTGAGCAGCTGCAATTGCTCGAGTATTGAACACAAATAATCCTTGATCAAAATCAGTCAAACTGAAGTGGCACCTGAATTTCCTAGCATCGGCTTCTCTGTGCGGCCGAAGATTCAATCCTTTAGCAAACACAACCACATTACTAGTGTAACCATTCGAATCCAAAACTGCCTCATAAACCACCTTGTTCCAGGAAGGAACCACACTCTGATTAAGCCACAACAACCATTCACGTCTTTCCACCACAACATCGCCACTCCGCCCTCGCCCTCGCAAATTAACTGAAGCAGAAAAATTAAGCGGCGGAAGGTGGCACCTCACAATGGACTTCAACTGTTGATGATATCCATCAACAGATATAACAGGCTTTAACACAACTCGTTCAAGCATATTGTCGTAGTAAACACAGTCTAAATTATCAGTTGGTGGAGTTAATTTACTGGAAACGATTAACACTAAGTGGTCAGGCAACAACACCCTGCCTTCTACTACTAAATTTTGATACTGGGATACGCCACCACCACCACCACCGGTTAGAAAAGCAGGCAAGAGGGACATAGTGGAAGTTCTCAGAACTGGATGAAACGACCCGTCCCTACGGATAGGTAAACGATCCGACGAAATGAACAAAAGAAATACTAAGAAAGATAAGCATACAGTTAGAGACCTTACTAATAACAACTTGGCACATGCTGGTCTATATATTCTTCCCTGCTGCTTTCTCTTCCGCCTTTGCTCAGAATCCATTTTTTCTTTTCAAAACCAAAATAAAAGAGAGATTTCTGGATCTTGAACTAATGAGTGAGAGGAGATGGGCCTGCAATTTGTGAGGTGCAGATCTGGAGAAGCTCACGGTGAGATTTGGCGTTGTGGTCGGCCAGAAAAGGGAAAGGAAAGGGAAGCGACGCAGCTATGCTTTGACTGGAGGAAGGAGAATATACTACAGTATAATAGACCACTACTCCTGTTTCTTTTTTGACTCGTTGAGGAGGAAAGGAAGAGGAAGATGATGGTGAGGAGGAATTTTTATTTTTATTTTTATTTACTTTTTATTGATTTTTTTACGCTCTTTTAGCGAGTCCAATTGAGCCACATGTCTTGTTTTAATTTGATGATTGCTAATTAGTATCTTAATAATAAATTGATTAATGAATGATAAACAGATACATGAGATAAAAGGAGAGAGATAGGAAGGAGAAATTAAAAAAAAAAACTAAAAAGAGAGATATATGAGATAATATATAATTTTCTCTCTCTTTTCGTGTATATGCTTCTCTCATATCATAAAATCCCTCAAAAACAATAAAAAATTATAGGTTGAAGTTACAAAATCTTTTAATTAATATATTTTTGTTTTTGCATTTCAAAATTATTTTTAAAAAATTTAAATTTTTTATTTTAAATTAATATATTTTTATATTTTTAAATCATTTTAATTTTAATATAATAATATTAAAAATAAAATTTTAAAAATAAAAAATATTATTTTAATATATTTTTAAATATAAAATATTCTAAACAAGCTATACATAAATCCAATAAGTTGATTTGATGCATTTATCTTTTCCGACCCTTTAATTTTGGATCATTTAAAGATTTATATTTTAATGTATTAGTTAAATTGATATATATATATATATATATATATATATATATATATATATATATTGAGAATATGTTCTTAATATTATTTTAACAATAGCTAAATAAAATAAAAATAAAGAAATGCAGAGGGCCCCAACTCTTCACTATGGTGGCAACCAGACGAGATGCCCTCGTTTTATTTAATTTTGGAGGACGTCATATAATCAATAATTACAATTTTCCCGTGAAGTGAGAGTGACTTCAAGCTAGCGCTATCTTTCCTTTATTTATTTATTTATTTATTCCTCTTCGATGGTGTTGTCTTTGGGTTTTGGCATTCTAGTCTTTGGGTTACTGCTGTTCTTACTGATGGGCTTAAGAATAATGGGCTTCTGTTCTTACTGATGGGCTTAAGAATAATGGGCTTCTGTTCTTACTGATGTTCTTCACGTTAATTATTTGCTTGCTGCGAGTCATATCAATTTACTTTGATGAAAAAAAAATTCAAACGTGTTTTGTAATAAAAAAATTTAATTATAAACTCAAAATATAATAGGATGATATATTAGATGATAATTATTTTTTAAAATATTAAATAAAAACATATTAAATTGATTCAGGTTAATCTATCAAATCTATAACATGGATCATAAGATCATAATAACTATATAAAAAATAAATCAAAGTAGATTATGAAAGTCAATTTTCAATTAATTCAATATTGAACGATGATATTTAAAAAAAATAATAAATTAAAAAAAGAACAAAAACTCAAATCAACCCGAGTTAGCATGTCAAACCCGCAACCTAGATCATGATAGGATCGAGATAACCTCATATAAAACAAATAAAAAAATTTAAAAAGCATAATTTCCAACCAACTCAATATTAAAATATAAAATTGATGAAAGAATCAACTAAAAAAACAAACCAAGTCAGCCTGGGTTAATCTGTTAAATTTGTGACACGAGTCATAAGATCAAGATAACTTCATAAAAAACAAATAAAAAAAATTATGAAACTTCATTTCCAACATATCCAATTTTGAAGGTTGAAATCGAAAAAAAAAATCCATGAGACAGAGTAACTTCATTAAATTGAAAAAAAAACACAAAACTCAATTTTCAGACAATCTAATATTTAAAGATGAAACTGAAAAAAAAATACTAAAAAAAAAGAAAAAAAATTTGAGTTGTTGGAAGGTGAAATTGAAAAAATATATATATTCAATTAAAAAATACCAAAAAACAATTAACCAAGTTAACCCATATTAGCCCCTCAAACCTATGACTTAGATCATGAGATCGGGACAGCTTTATGAAAAGTGATAAAAAAATTACGAAGCCTAACTAAAAATGAACCCAAATAAATAAATAAAATCAACTTAGGACAACCAACTAAATCTGTAACTCTAATCATAAGATTGAAACAATCCCAAGAAAAGCAAATAGAAAAAAATTACGAAGTTCAATTAAAGATATTCAATTAAAAATAATATAAAAAATAAACAAAGTCAACTCAGGTTAATTTACTAAATCAATAATTTTAGTCATGAGATCATGATAATTTTATAAAAAATAAATAAAAAAAAATCATAAAGTTCAATTTTCAATCAATTCAATATTAAAATATAAAATAAAAAAATTACCACCATCAACATGTTAAACTTGTTATCTAAAAAATATAACATAACATAAAGGAATTCTAAAAAATATACAGAGCATCATTCCTAAAATAACATAATATTGTGAAATTATAAACAAAAAAAAAATATTATTCTAATAAACAATGTTTTGTAAGTATTGTTCCAATGATTTAACCGTAACTTTTAGCGAAATAAAAAAACTCTTTAAGTAACAAATTTTTTGCAAATCCCCCGATCTAATGGTAAAAGGAATTCTCTTGTCTTGTAATTTGGTTGGTTTATTTCCAATCAAAATGGCTCAAATCTAGCTGTAGCATCGCCAAAGGGATTGATAGGTATAGCATGATCCAGGAACTAATATGAAAAAGTAAGTTATTAGATGAACTGTTTTTATTAAAATAATTTTCAGTTTTTTTAAAAAAATTTGGTATTGTCTTGATTAAATTTAATCCAATTAATTAAGTTACTAAAAACTTCAACAAATCAATTAAGTTTTATCATATCTATGCATAATTTAATTGAATTAGAAACTCAACTCTAATCAATTTTTAAATTTTAGATTTTTGAGTCAGCAAGTTCAACTTGTTTTAGATCATGGATGGAGAATCTATCCCTTTGATCGGATTATAAAATTGTTATTGCCCATAGCAACTTGCTGTTTATTATTTGTTTTGAGGGGTGGGTGCTAAAAACAAATGTATGTGATATGTGTGTATATATAGTTTATAAAATATGATAAAATTTCAACTCATAACTATTTAATTATAAATATTTTAATATTATATTAAAATATATATTTTAATTAAAAATCCTTTTACTATTGGGATGCATCTCCTCAATCGAAGTAGTTAGGTTTGGTTATTTGTAAATAACATTTTTTTATAGTAATTTGATCATATCAGTAATTTTATTTTATTTTATTGTAGATCTAGATCAATTTAAATTAATATATAAAACTTGTGACTTAGGTCATGAACTTCAATGAATTTGATATATTAAAAAAAAATTAAAAAAAAAAGATAAAAGAATTATCCGAGTCAACTTGTGTTAACCAGCCAAACTCATATCCTGAGTCATGAGATCGAAATAACCCAATAAAAAACAATAAAAATAAAAATTATAAAACCTAATTTTTAATCAACTCAATGTTAATGAATGAAATCAAAGAAAAAATCAATTTAAAAAAAACAAAAAAACAATCTAAGTCAATTTAAATTAACTTGTTCAACCTGTGATCTTTGTCATAAGACCATGATAACTTTATATAAAAAAAAAAAAACTATGAAGCTCCATTTATAACAAATTCAATATGAAAGGTTCGAATTAAGAAAAAAAATCGCATGAGATAGGAATAACTTTATTAAAAGCAAACTAAAAAAAAATAAAAATAAATTATGAAGTCCAATTATCAAACAACCTAATATTGAATGATGAAATTGAAAAAAATAAATAAAAAAAGATTGAGTTGTTGGAGAGTGAAATTAAAAAAAATAAATATATTCAATTTAAATAGGAAAAAAAAAAAACCAAGTTAACTCAGGTCAACCTCCCAAATTTGTAATTTAGATCATGAGATTATGATAACCTCATGAAAAATAAAAAAATAATCACAAAGCCCAATTATAAAGAAATTAATTAAAAAAGGACCCAAAAAAACAAACAAGGTCAACCTGCAAAATTAATGATCCGGGTCATGAGATCAAGATATTCCCATAGAAATCAAATTAAAAAAAATATAAAGTCTAATTTCAACCAACTCATTGTTAAAGGATAAAATAGAAAAAATAATAATTAAAAAATCAGCATAAAAATGACCAAAATCAACCCGAGTTAACCTGTTAAATATGTGATCTAAGTTATAAGATTGACATAAATTTATAGAAAGCAGATAAAAAAAAATTATGAAGCCCCACTTCCAACAAATCTAATGTTAAAGGTTGAAATCAAAAAAATAAATAAATTCATGAGATCAATTTATAACCCAACAGAAAGGAAATAAAAATAAATTAAAAAGCATGATTTGCAAAATAATCTATTATTGAATGATGAAAAAAAAATATTATTTCAATTTAGAATATTTTGCAAGTGTTGCTTAAGTGATTTAGCCACATTCACAAGTGTTATCCTCAAGTGTTATGTTGATTAACTAAATTATTTAAGTAATAGATTTGTAGTCAAATTCCTCAATCTTATAATAAAAATAATTCTCTTGTCTTGTAATACAAGAAAAAGTCCGAATCACTAAGGTAGTAGATTAATTGTTTTTATTAAAATAACATTATTTTTTTAAAAAAAATTCATGGTATTTAATTAATTAGATTTGTTTGAGTAAACCAAGTTTTATCATGCCAATATAAAATATAATTTAATAAAAAACCCGCCTCAAATAAAGTTTTAAATTTTAAAATTTTCAAGTAAACCCATAAAATTAAACCAAGTTCAACAACTATGCTTCCGGGTCCTCCCCACAAAATCATATCTACAAAAATGAGAAATTATCCCTAATTAAGCATGGCAGAATCTTTGGAAAAGGATCAAGGATGGAGATTCTATCCAGTTGATCGGATTATAAATTTGTTGGTGCCCACTACTACTTGCTTTTCATTATTTGTTTTAAGGAGTGGGAAGGTGCTAGCCACGACAACACAAATACATATATATATATATATATATATATATATATATATATATATATATATATATTTCGACTGAGGGAGGTAGCTTGCTTCTTGACAAAGACCAATAAGCAATTAGAAGCTCAATCTAAGCCCAAGATGTATATATGTATGTATGTATGTATGGATGTATGTGTCTGTGGGTGGGTGGGGGAAGGAAGCTGTAGACTGTGTAGGAAGCTGTAGACCTTTTATATTCTAGGTTAATTGTGCGGTTTAGATTTTATTTTTATCAGACTTCAAAAAAATGTTAAGAGCGACAGGAATTATTTAGCAGTGTCATCGAGATGGATAAAATTAAAACTTTTCATTTTATCTTATTTTATTTTTAAGTTGATTTTTTAATTAAATCATATAAAAATTAATCAAACATGAATGAATTGATTTAATACCAAAACACAGCCTAATTTTTTAAAAAACAATCAAGACAATAATTCTTTAAGGATTCAATTGGATTGAACAATTTTATATTGAAAAAGATATTAAACAATTGATAACATAACCTTTTTGTTACTTTTTTATTTAATTGTATGGAAAAAAATTATGCTCGTAAAACAACATTAATTTTAAAATAGATATTTATTTAATGCCGTATAATTTTATAAAAAATAAATAAAAATAAATCATAAAATCCATTCCCTAACCAATTCAATATTAAACAAAAGTGAAATATAAAAATTCAAATAAAAAAATATAGGATTTGACTGGTTAATCTATCAAACTCATGTATTGAATAATTTAAGTCAACACATTAAACTTTAAAAACCGGATCATGGACTCAACTGGGATTAAAACTTGTTTATCAAATCTCTTTTTCAAGACCATAATATCTTTATAAAAAAAATAAGATAAATTATGAAATTTAATTTTAATCAATTCAATATCAAATAATAAGATGAATACAAAAATTAAAAAATAAAATTAAACTTGCCAAATTTATCCATGAATTTTCTAAAATTTAATAATATGGTTTTATTTCTAAACTAATGTTATTTAATTATATGATTAAAATAATAAAACAAAATTAAGTTGAATTGTTTAAAACAAATACCTCTGAAACCTATGAAATAAGAGACAACAACAAACTTACAAGAAACGTCGTACATCAGATTCCATTATTTCATGAAAGGGAAGCATTAAAATAAATTTGAAAAACGTGATCACAGAGAATTCATAGATTAAACAAAAAAGGAAAATTTTTTATCATTAATTATTCTTAAGAATAATCAAAATGTAAGATTTGCACCTGCTTTTGGGTTTATGATGCAAAAAACATAGTAAAATATTTGTTAATTATAAAAATTATATTTTTTTATTGTGGAATCCACTAAAAAATTAAGTTTAAAATACAGTTTTTATGAAGCAGTTTTTACATGTTTTTTTAATTAAGTTTTATAAAACACTTATTGTTTTTATATTTCAAAAACATTTTTGAAAATATATATATATATATATATATACATTCATATACATATACATATACATATACATACATATATATATATATATATATTTTATTTTAAATTAATATTTTTTTGTGTTTTATATTATTTTAATACGTTAATATCAAAAATAATTTTTTTAAAATAAAAATATATTATTTTAATATATTTTCAAGTAAAAAACACTTTGAAAAATAATCAAGCCATATAATTATTAAATATTATATATATATTTTTTATTATAAATAAACTTTAATCATAATTTTTTACTAAATATATATAAATCAATGTCCATTAAGTCGTCGTGAAGGAAAGTTAATCAACCTTCCAATTCAATCAAATTGTAAAGGAAAGCCATGTAGGCAAATAAATCAGATTGAACAAATAGGCATTTATTTTACGAATTCCGAGATAAATTCAACCAAAAAGATATTAACAATCAAAGAATGCTGGTAGTGTGCGCGCAAGAGTGGAAAGTGATGAGCTCATACCGCTACGCGCTATACTGAACGCGTGTGAGGACAGTTATGGTGGCTAATAAAATATAATTATCGCAAGGTCTGGGGTCGCGCACAAGATTCTGGCATAGCTGCTCGGGTGGTGTGTTTTACAAGATAAGTGACGGTTTAATATGAATTGAGTTTTTTTCTCTTGCCCTTTGTTTTTCTCTCAAAGGCCTTTAAAAAATTTAGTTGTGTTATACAATTTGTATTTATTTTAAGTTTGGATTTTATTGTTTTTTATTTTTTTTTAATTTTTTTCAAAACTTTTTTTTAATTTTATTTATTAGTATTTAATTTAATTTATTTTTTGTATCCAATCTAATCATCATTCTTTGAATTGCTATTTTTTTAAAAAATTTGTATTTATTTTATTTCTTGATTTTATCTTTAAAATTTTAATTATTTTTTTTTAATTTTGGTTCTTATTTTTTTCATTACTCTTTTTCTACCCTTTTCTTCATTTAATTTGTTTTCAAATTAATTCCTAATTAGTTTCTTTCAATTATTTTCAGTGAAAATTTTGTCCTCGTTGTTTATTTTTTTATTTTTTATAATTGAGATTTTACTTTGTAATTTTTTCGTGCCAGCCTTTAACATGGTAGTCTCAGTCTCATGAATCAGTCCACTAGTTTCAATGATTTACCTAGTTTGAGTTCAATATTTTTTTTAAAACAATCATGTTTAGAATTTGTTTTTAATTTTATTTTTATCATTTGATATTGATCTATTGGGTCTTAAGCTTTTTTATTTGTTTAGATTTTCTTTCATGAAGTTATTCTCATCTTATATCTTGAGTTGCAAGTTAGTCAAGTTAACATGGGTTGACTCAATTTTTTTTAAAATTAATTTTTTATTTAGTTTTATCCTTTGCTATTAAGTTATTAATCCTTGAGCGTTGTTATTTTTTTCACCTTTTTTTACGCAGGGTTATATTGAATGTGGGATGGTCAAGTATCTCAACATCCTCTCCACAATTAAACAACATGTCTAGCTCAATGATAGCTGGAATATCATGTGTAGCCTTTTGTTTTTATTCTTTCTAGGGTAAATATGTTTATAAAATTTTCCATATTTGTAATGGGCATTCATTTTTTTAGAGGTTTGGTTAACATGGCGACTTGCATACCCAAGACTGGCTTGAACAAAGTCTTATAACTTATCTGTATAGCCACCTATATTTCTTGCTTGCCTCATTTCTTGCAAATTTTTTTTTTTTTTCTAAAAGCGATAGATTAGAACAAGAAAAATGACAAAGTATCGACGCCCTACACCCTTCTTAACAAGCACATGCTTTCTTGATTGTGTTTTCATAAAATTCTTATAAATTTAAAATGTTGTGAGTGTTCAAATCACAAAATATAATTATAATATATTTTGGACAGCGGATTGAATGGGAGAGCCAACATCACCAGCAACATTTTGCTTTGTTTTTTTTTTTAAATTCCTAATGTCTGGCCCACTAATTGAGTTTTGCGTTTGTCAATTAATGAAAAAATTTTCTATTAACTCCGGGAAAAGTTGACTTGCAAAGAATATCTTTATAGAAAACTTAAACTACGACTTGTACTATAGTTACTGATAGGATGTTTAGTTGTTTTATAAAGTATTTTTATTTAAAAATATATTAAAATAATATTATTTTAATATTTTTATAACAGTACATTAAAATAATTCAAAAATATAAATAAAAAATATAAAAAAATTAAATTTAAATAAAATAATATTATTCCATTTATATTCCTAACTATATCTACATATATAGTTAAATATTTAATTTGAATAAAACTTGAAAAATAAGAAATGATAATAAAGGAAATATAGGAAGAGAAAGTGTATAATAATTTTATTTTATTTTTTACATTTAGAATTGATTCTTAAATAAATCAAATCAATCCCTAATATTTGTTACACTTAAGATTTCATTTTTATTCTCTACATTACAATTTTTAAAATTTAAAATAATTTATAGAATTAAGGTGGTTTTTCAATTTCATCATTGTTATCTCTATTGCAATTTTTTTTTATTAAGAATGATTTAAGAAATTAAGATCTTGTTTTTCAATTTCACCCCCAATAGATATTTTTACATATCAAATATGATTCTTATTATTTTTATTGCTATTTTTTTATATGGTTTTTGCAATTGTTTTTTGTTTTTGGAAATTTCATCATTTTTTTGTTTTTTTCGGGTCAAATCTAATCTGATTTTTTTATTAAAGTATTTTTTTGACCTTGCAAGATTTTTTTATTATTATTTCATTCTCCAATATTTATTTGGACGGATGTTTAGCTTCTTAGTTGCGTCAGGATTTAGAAGTTGGCAGCTAATAGGTTTAAAAGATTGATTCTAGTTTACAAAGTTGATTAGGACACGAGTTTTCATGGTTTTTTTGTTTTAATTATTTTTTCATCCATGACCCTTTTTTTATTAGCTTTTTATGAGATTTTTTTAGTCAATTTTAAAATAACACAATCGTCTTACTTTTACTCTCTTTTTTGTCTTTGTTAAATTTAGCTTTTCTAAAGGAATTTTATTTTAAAATTGAATTGAATTGAATTAATTAGTTTCATCTTCTTTGGGGAGTTGAGCCCGAGTTAAGAATTTAATAAATTATAGATTTGAGAATTTCACTCAAATTTACAAGGTTTGCATCATTTTGATATCTTTTCTATGATGAAAAAAAAAAAGTTGGTCCTATTTTAGTTTTTTTATTAAATTAAATTTATTGTTTGAGTCCCTGGCATTTAGTATGAGGCAATACTTAAAGGAATTTTTTTTTTTGGAAATTAGTATTCTTTGTTTATTTATCTTTTTTCTATTAAGTTATCTCGGTATCATTTTTCGACAGGTTCACAAGGTTTGGCTTGATCTTTTTTTTCATTGCTTTTTAATATTTTTGAATCTTAAGTCAATGATCATAATCAAAGATTTTTTCTTTTAAAAAAATATTTGCTTTGTCTCGATATTTTTTTTGTAATAATAATAATAATAATAATAAAAAGCAAACCCATAATATAGTGCAGGACACCTATTTAGTCACATAACCAAGCAACAACACAAAAAACTATTACAATCCATAGTTAAAGTAGTCTAGGTGAGCAGTACTTTTGCCACATGGTATAGTTTTGTTTTTTTTTCAAAAAAAAAAATACTTTTTAATCTTTCATTATTATTACGCATCCTTTTTATTCACAAGTAACATTTTTTTTTAGCAATGTGATCATATTAGTATTTTTTTTATTGTATCAATATTTATTTTGTACCATGCCGGTGGTATCACATAAGCATTATTGGTGGAAAAAATTATAAATTAGTTTTGAAAAATTACATTAAAAAATCTCTCTAGTTTTAAAAATTAATCAATAAGTTTCATAACTAGTCTTGACACTACTTAATTTAATAACTTGAAAAACAATTCTAGCTCAATTTTTTTATTTTGAACATATGTTTATTTGAAGTTTTGAACACAATTTATTGTATTTAGAGTGGTACACCACTTGATTATTGGTTGTAGCTATATCATGGATTATATATATATATATATATATATATATATATATATATATATAAAAGAAAACAATGTCTAGGCAATGAGAAACTTCTTAACAATATTATTAAATTTGGTCCACCGGGTCAATTTTAAAATCTCTTAATTACCTAACTTGGACTAAAAATCAAACCATTAAAAATTTGTTTTAATATGACCTAGTCGGCTTAGATTGTCTAAAAACAACCTGAATAACTAGTAAAAACATGATTTGGCTTTAAAAAAGATTTCAAGATGATTTTTTTTTTTTTACATTGAGATGATAATATATTTAATCGACCTAAACCCATCTAGGTTAATCATCTAAACTCATGATCCGAATCTTGTATCTCACTGGGTTTAATAACTTCATTTTATGAAATTATTATTTTTACTTAATTATATGATACTAAAAATAGATGCTCGTAACATTAAGTACCAATCCAACATTGGGGTGTTTGTTTGAGATCTTGACAACCCCTATTGAAAGCAAAGCAAAACACATTACAAAACTTAATTTTCAATCAACTCAATCTAGACAATCTAGGTCATGGACTCCACTCAATTTAATGACTTTGTTTTGAAATTAATTTTTATTTAATTATATGGGAAAATAATGCTAACATCAATAAAATATCGAGATGTTTGTTTGAGATCATGATAAACCTACCAAAATAAAAACAAAACAAATTATGTAGTTCAATTAAAAAGCAACCAAAAGTTGAAAATATAAAATTAAATATATATATATATATATATATATATATATATATATATATATAGCAAGCTACACGTTGCATATAGCTGCCTAGAATCCAACAACCACAATGATTTTTTATACCCCCCTAAAAAAAACAAAAAAAAAAAATTGAATGAATAAAACAATCTAAACCGAGCTCGATCTACGTTTTTTTTAGGTATTTTTAGAGAAAAATACAACCACCATTAAAATTTTCCTATTAAATGAAATCTTTTGACACAAATAACAATAGGTTTTGTCACCAAAAAGTGGTTATTCACTAATTTTCTCTTTTTGCTTCATCATTTTTAGACGATTTTTTCTCTCCCCTCTCAAACATAAAAATTAAAATATTAAAAAATAAATTTTTATATCATAACTAAAATATAAAAACTTAAAGGGACTGTGGAGTAAGAAAAAGGAAATGAGGTGGACTAAAGACAACCTTTTCTATTGAATTTAAGATTGCCCATGAAATTTCTTATTACTTTACATTTTGGTCCTATGTTGTTGAATTGTTTTTCTTTCCTAAACAAATTTTTGCAAATTGTTCATTAATTTAGGCGTAAAAGATTGCAATTAAAAATAAAAAATAAATATGAGAATGAAAAATAAAAAAACAAATTGCTATTGTGGATTGCTACATGTTTTATCTAAATGTTTTAGTATATTTTATAAATATTAAAGTGGTTTTAGGTACTTGTTCAAATATAAAAAATATTTTTTATTTTTCAAATTCATTTCTAGTTTTCATATGTTTATATATAAACATTAAAAAACATATCAAGTATATATGATTCTGTAATATTTTGCAAAACAAAAAACTAGAAAACATGTTCGAATTAGTATTTTTTTTTCAATCTTCAATAATATGAATGAAATTGAACACAACTAAGGGTTTATTTTGGAGTGTAATAGATGTTATTTTTTAAAGTATTTTTCATCTGAAAATATATCAAAATAATATATTTTTTTAATTTTTTTAAATTTATTTTTGATATCAACATATTAAAACAATCTAGAAATACCAAAAAAATAATAATTTAAAACTAAAAAAAAAAAAATTAAACTTTCAAAAGCATAGCTAAACCGTAATGCCAAATAGAGCTTAAATCTTTAAGGAATAAATTGTAAACGTGCCATCTTGAACATCAAGCAGCTTCCATAAAATATAGCCTGGTGAGTCAGCTCATTAACCTGTCGATGTAGGACTTAACTCATGTTGAGTTTTGTTTCAAACAGAATTAAAAGTTGACTTGGTCTGACTCAATTGACCTAACAGGGCAACTCTTAACATGGTTGACCCCATCAAAACCTAGGCGAAACTCAATTTGACTTTAATTATTTTTTTCAAAAAAAATCTTAAAATAATATTATTTTAGATTAATTTGAATTGACACATACAATTCATAACTCAAACCTTAAATTAGGTCAAATCAAGCTGGTTTTTATATCTTTGATTTTAATCACCTTGATGAAGTTTACAACCTGAGAATAAAAAAATCTATTTTCATCATGATTTCTACTTATTCTCGTCTAATTAAATGAGCAAAAACATAATTTTAAAATTCAAAAACAAAAGAAGAACTAAGCTTAAATCAAATCCTAACGGATTTGTAGATCCAAGTATTCATTTTTCTTCCTTCAACACGGCCAAAATAAAATTTCTCCTCCACCACCCCGTACACCAAAAATAAATGTTATTAGCTCGATTTAACAAATTGATCTCCATAATATTTCACCTTCCTTTCTTAAACATAAGTTCATAACTTCATGAAAGGTTGATTTGCTTGTCTATTTTCTTCCATCTAAGTTTCATCCAGGTCTTTCATAATTTGGACAAAATCATGGTGTTGTCCAAGTCAATAACAAAACACTAAGTCCTCTGGTGATTTAACTATAGCAACCATTACTATTGATTGTCACTAGTTTTATTGTGGATTAAAATAGTGCATATTTTTAAATTTATCAATTTGATTTTCAAATATTCCATCCCTCGATTTAGACTTTTAAAACCAAATTAAAGCCTAATTATTTTTTATTTGTTAATAAATAATGAAATTAAAAAACACATGATCAAAATAAAAAGGATATGTAAAATAAGTGGCAACTTAGAATTTTATATGACAAGTTCAATTTGGTTCCTTTACTTTTTAATTAGTAAATGGTCAGCCCTTTCAGTTTTTAGAATGCAATTTTGATACCTAATTTTATTTCCTTAATTTTTCAGAGAGAAGAGAAAAAAAGTTGTCAAATTCTATTATAGAGAGAGAAAGTAATTATTGACGCTTATTTCAACATTAAAAATGTCGATCTTGGTGTCAATAAATTCTATTTGATGAGAATAGTGTTAATTATTCTAATTCTTGTTTGAGAAGGTGGATTTGTCCGCATGAAAATTTTCATGTTCGAGTTGATTTTAGGTTTATGAGCCCCTTTTTTTTCTTTTTTTGAAGCCATAAATAAGTTTATTTAATTCCTAAATATTTTTGGTCAAAAATTGGATGAAAATTATTTTTTTGGTAAAACTCTTGTAAGATGACCTTATACTTGTCGAATAAAAAAATAAATCAGACAACACGTTGTCAACTTAATTTTTTTTTTAAAAAAAAACATAAAGGCAAACAACAGTCGTCTAGGTTCTTTCTTTATCAAAAAGCCCACGTTCGCTAGGTCATTAGAGCTCTTTTTAGGCTTTTTTTTTTAATTAAGTAAAAGATAAATTTCATAAAAAAATTTATCATTAAATCAAGTTGAGTCCATGATTATAGATTTGATGGGTTGATTCACAAAGTTCAGGTCGGTCCAATATTTTATTGCTTAAATATTTGTTTTAAAAAAATATCATATTAAATTATTATTTTTAGCGTTTGGTTTATTTTGAATTTGTCTCCATCGTGTATTTTTCTTTTCTATGAGATTAATATGTTCAAATTTGATTTTTATATGATTTTTACAATCTCAAGATACCGGTCGTGATTGTAGCAAGTTAACATAAGTTGATTTGGGCTGTTTTAGTATATCACTAAGTCAATATTTTTAAAAAAATTCATTTTGTATTTTTTTTTGTTCTTTTAGTTTCATTATTTAGCTTTTTGTAAAATATTTTTTCCTATAATTAAGTAAAAATTAAATTTAAAATCAAAAAAATAAACTCATTGGACATCATAACCCGAATTGAGGGCTTGACAAGTAAGACTATAAAACCTAAATCAATCAAAAATGTTATTGTCTCACTTTTATTTTTAAATACAAGAACAAATATGTTTTTGTCTTAATTTCTTTTTGAAATGCAATGCTGAAAAGTCTTTTTAATCATTTGGTTTATTTTGAGTTGATCTTTATGATATGTTTAGTTTTGGTTTTTGTAGGATTAATTGGTTTTAATTTTTTTTTTATAATGTTTTTATCATCTTGTTTAATTTTTAAATCCAAACAGTATTATTATTAGTCGTTCAATTTATTAAATTTAATGAAATTGCCAAAAAAAAAAAAAAAACTTTCACAATTTTAACAACCTGCTACTTGCGTTGAAATGCGAGTCAATGAACTAATGTCTTAGCTAAAGCAGATCAGAGGTTTTTATCCTATATATATATATTTTCTTTTTTATATATAATATCAACTAGACAGCTGTAGTTTACAATCTATTTTGAATCTCAATAAAATCATTTTCTGTTAATTTTTATAACCACGTTGTCTGATAAAGACAAACATCTATGTTTAATAGCTATATCTATCATAGTTTCATAGAACTCGCAGGTTTATTTAGCTAATATCCAAATTGACTAAGCTGGAGTTCTTATTTTGTTTATTTTTAGAAATTATTTTATTTATTCTTAAAATATTTTCCTTGAAAGATTAAGAAAACATGTTTACCAAGTACTGATTTTCTGAAATAGAAAACAAAAGTTGTGTTTGGCTTACCTAAAAAACAACAAGAGAAATGGATATAAAATATTAGATGAACCAAACAATACCCTTAATTTTTATTATAAAAGATTTAGAAAACAATTGTTTTGATGTGTTCCAGTTTTCAGAGAATTAGACAATGTGTTTACAAGATTATTTTTTTTCCCTTAATTTTTATTATAAAAGATTTAGAAAACAATTGTTTTGATGTGTTCCAGTTTTCAGAGAATTAGACAATGTGTTTACAAGATTTTTTTTTTTTTTCAATCAGTAAAACACGTTTTCTCTAGTTTTCTATTTCTTGAAAAAAAAAGTAGAAAACTAGAAAATCTCCCACAGGTAAACACAAATAATTTCTTGGCGTGCTGACACTGAATTCTCCCAAAGTTAACATACATGGAATGAAGTACTCAAACAAATTCCAAAGAATCTTGTAAAAGATTTGTTAAGAGAAATTATAATTTTTGTATATAATACGTGATCTAATTGCTTCTTCATCAACAATGCAAGTCCAGCAACGAGAGATACTCGTTTCAACTCGATTCACATTCTCCATGAATGAGCTGCAACGATCTGTAGAACGAGTTGAGTTATTCCAATTGTTTTACAGCCTTAAACTAAGCTCCAAAAGCCTTCACACAAGCTGAGATAGAACTGCATGCAATATAAGCAAGCAGAGGATTGTTAGCAGTACCTCGCAACTGTTCTATCTTGCATGAGCTGTTCAATGGGATAGACACATCATGGTTCTAGGCACAGGGTGGATTATCCCACAAAACTATTCTTTATTCACCATACAAAGCAGCCATAGCGTGGAAAAAACTAATCTCTGTACAGATATAACTTCTCTATATCAGCAAATGATGCAACTCATGTTAAATAAGAATCATTGCAGACTAGCTAGCTCAGGTGGTGTGTTTCAAAAGAAAATGCCACCTCTAAATGGAGAAATTTGGATATTGTCTCCCGAAGTCTGTCGTATAATCAGTGAGAAGGCGGCAGAATTCCAGAATTTTCATATTTATGCACCTTGTCTCTTGGCTGGATTGCTGTCGAAAATTATTCTTGTTTTGATTTAGGAGGAAACCTGATGACACAAATGCAGAAAACTAGAAAGTTGGTTTGGAAAGCATAAGGTATTAACCCTAGCAACTTCCTACTCTAACAAGATTGTATCCAGAAAACCATATTTGTCAGCTCATACTGTGCAAATGAATGAACTAGACCATAGGTAAAATTCTAATAATTGTGAACTTTAGTGATATCAACTCCTCAAATACATGCTATGAGGACCTCAGTAAGGATCCGTAATGTTCAGATACTAATTATTTTGTGCAGTAGAATGATACATATTGTGGTGACAGGACATGGCATTGGCTATGGGTTCACAAAAAAACTTGGCTTTAAGCAAAATCTTAACCAGTTCTTTTATCCAAATAAACTAAACTGGACCACTAAATCCAACACATCATCACCAATGAAATAGCAACTCTTTCATTGGATATAAACAATGCGTTCGAGTTAAATTGCAGTTCTACACTGGATATAAAAAATACATGATGAACGTTCAAGATATTGCCAACAGGAAACCATGCTAATTCAAGAATACGCTATAATGATAGTATGAAGAAAAAGTATGAAGGATTAAGTATCAAGAATACGCAAGCATCAATTGAATGATGAATTTTGGTTTGACAAATAGAATGAGAAATTTTAGCGGTGGAAAATCGATATGAAATGGGAAAGCATATGTGCCATTCAAAAGAACTACTGGGAATCATTTGCAGCACTTCAGATATTCACTAACATAAATATTTTGCAGTTTGTAGTTCATTGCCATCACAACACTTAGTCATGATACCAACCATGCAGGATTTATTTGATTGATGTTCAAAATGATTAAAACAAAAATAGCATCGACTTGTAAAGAGAAAAATCGAATGTAGTAAACCTAGAGCAAGACCATATATTTAATCACCTGCTGCTTAGGTTCATCTCGACTTGTGTTATTTGCCACTTGACTTTGTATAGAATCCTGAATTCCGCCCATTTATGCTGGAAAAACCTGCCGATGTGTTCACAGCAAATCCACCCCTATTCTGATGCTGACATCTTTGGCTTCCTGGGTTGCATGTTTCAATACTAGCATTCTTAACAGGAACATTGCAAACATACTGGCATTCTGTTCTCCAAAACTTCGAACTCAAGAATTCTGCACCAGGAAGATTGCAACATGTGTTCTCTGCATAGTTAGTTTTAGGAATTCTTCCACTTGATACTGCCAAATCATATGAAATTTCATTAACTGCCATCTCCAGGCCATGAACACGTGTCTCGAGAGAGTTTATACCAACCTGGGACCTCCCGATGTATCCCTAAATTCAAGAAAAAGGATGGGACGATTGAAGTCAGCATTTACTTTTCAACATTTGAGCACCACAGTATTTTCCACTTAAGTGATTGCCAAGAAAGCATTAGTAAACCATAGAGTACGCAATAATTGGGTGTTCAAGGCAGGATTGCATAAAAAAGTAGGTGGATGGTGGAATGTTGATGCATGGCAAGGGGTTTAATCTCTATTGAGTGGGGGTTGCAAATATGACCATTAATTGAAGACACCATCGCAAATTATATAGAGAAAACATGCTTTATCTCATCTAGGCAAATGGTCCCAATAGAGCGGTAGCAAGCAACAATATGCTGCAGGCAAACTGAGGAAATGAAAGCCTTTCTTCACAATTAGCATGGATGACTTGTTAGTTATGGAGAAGAGAGGGAAGACACTGAAGGAGAGATCAAAATTCAAATATTGTTTGTACCTGGAGAAGGTCTAAAAGACTAGACTGCTGGTTTTCAATCTGAATAAGCTGTTCACGGATTAAAGACAGATCCTCGTAATCTTTGTGGTTCTCATAAAAATCTTCAGTAGAACTGCTCACTTCAACATCTTTGTTGTAACAGTTTCCATCCTCTTGAAATGGAACCGCGCGTGACCCAGATTTCAAACCACCAAACCTGTTCCATTTATCATCTCGGATGCTACCGAAGAGGACACGTCTTGTTTCTCGCATAGAACTTGTTCCATCCCCATTCTGCCCTGATCCCAAAACTTCAGAATCATTCCTTGTATCATCACCGCTAACTTTTCCTTGTGGTGTAGCAATTTCAATTTTCCAAGCAGAGTGTCTATCATGGCCCAGCTTATGTAACATTCCTGTCTTTGAATTGTGGTCATTGCTATTTGCGGGGCTTTGTTTTTTGGCAGCTGTCACGGATGAAGCATCAGAAGGAGGGAACCTAATTGCAGGGACTGTTTTCTTAGATAAAGGAGTTCTGAAACCAACGTCTTTAGAATTTTTGGAGGCAGTGGAGATGCATATACCAACAACCTTATCTGGCCCCATGGCAAAATCCAACAAGAACATAAATTGATGATGTCAAAATTTCCGATATTGATTATCTTCACTACAAAGACTAGTAATAGTAGACTAACTTCAACTTTAATGTCATGCTTACCAGATCGTTGAACCCTTCTGAAATCATCGATCATAATAAATAAGATTTATAAGGAGAGAAAAGAAGATGATGATACCTATAGAAGAACATGCAGATTGAGATGGAACTGAACTTTCCAGAGAAATGCCTGGTACTTCCTTCCACAACTCCAATGTACGATTCATAGTCTCCCTCACCACCTTCACCTTTTTTTATATATATACACGAAAATTGTATCAGTATGAAATTGGCAACTTTCAGAATCAAAACACTCATTGATTGATCTATTGCCAGCAATTTAATTTAATTTTTTACCTTCGAACTGCAATCTCTTCTGATTAAAAAAATAAGAAGAAGAAGCTTATAATCTGTACACATTTTCTCAGCAACCAGGCAAGTCCCAAGGAAATAAAAACAGAGAGAATATTAACTGCACTCCATACCTTATCAAACCTCCTGGTCTCTAGAGAAGTCAAACAGGTAGCTTTATGTTCCTTCGCCAACTTCTTCTCTATTGATGCCACCTTCCCTAAGGCCTCAGCAGCGGCTTTTCTGGCGGCCCAATCTTCATTACACAATAACTCTACCAAACACGGCACTAACCAATCCAAAATTCCCTTACTTGACGCCCCACCAACGCCAACTATACTCCTAATCACACTCAACAAAGCCGCTTTAGCTTTAAACCCCTCCCCTTTAACCAGCTTTCCAAGCCTCGGCAGCACCTTCCTCAACTGCTCTACCTCTGGCTCTGGCGCTGCCTCAATGGCCGCCGCCAAACACAAGGCTGCCCCGATCTGAGCGTTGAGATCCTGGTCAATAGTCAGCAAGTCAATAAGAGGCTTGGAGAGAGTTGAGAAGGGGGGGTCCGTGATCTGAGAAGACATGGCGAAGGTGGCTTCGACGCAGGCAGAGCGGACGGCAGAGTCGGGGTCGCGGAGGCGGCGAGTGATGGTGGATATCATTTTGGAGAGGTGGGGTGAGAGGGAGTTGCCATGGGAGCGAGAGAGGAGAGTTAATAGAGAGACGCATTGTTTTCGGACAGGTGATTTAGAGGAGGAATCAGTGTTGTGAATACAGTTTAGGAAATGTGAGAAGGAGTCGGGAGTAGACAAGTTTTTAGCTATAGACTCGAGCTCTGTGGTGGCAACAGAGACAGTGTCACGGTCGGAGAGCTTGTTGAGACAGATTATGACACGGTGCTTGAGATCATTGGCAACCGATGGTTTTTGGAGAGGAGACATTTTTCTTTGGTTATTAATTTTCTAGTTTCGGTGTTTATTTTGGCATTGCTGTGGCTGTGGCTGTGGCGGGTGAGCGGGTGGTGGTGAGATGGTGGCAGGCGACTGTGCAAGTTAGTTGATACTAATTTTCAGAAAGGTGAGACTCTTGGGTGCGATGTTTGTGAATGAATGAATCGATATTCATATTTAAAATGTTTCACTTTCCCACATTTAGTTGCAATTTTTTTTCACCCCTCTTACTTTACTTTTTAAGCACATTGGTCTCAATGTTTTCTATAATTATAAGAACCGGTCTCAATCCGCTTATCTACCGAGTCAAGATCTAGCCCCGGGCCGGTTTAGTGGAAAAAACCCAGATTAAAAAAAATTAATATTATTTAGGATTTTTTTTTTATTTTTAAGAATTAAATTAAACTATCTGATTTGCAAACTTTGAACCGGGTTGACTTCTAGGTACCATGTTGTTTTCTAGACTTACATGACAAACACATATGAGTTGGTATGTAGCTGTGGTTGAATTATAAAATATTAAGAGATTTGATTTGTTTGGTGTCACGTTAACTTCTGTTTTTTTTATAATGTTGTTGAAATTATTTTTATTTTAAAAATATTAATTATTATTTTTTAAAATATATATTTCATAATTTTAATGTTCTAATATTAATTATTAAAAAACATAAAAATATACTATATATTTTTAAAACATAACAGTAAAGAGAATTTTTCTAAAAATACATTAACCTAAGAATTTTGTTAAGATGTTATAGTGATTATTTTAAAAAAAAAAATTATTTGAAAAAAAAATTATTTTTTTAATTTATTTTTGATGTTAATATATTATAATAATTTTAAAATACAAAAAATTAATTAAAAATTAAATTTTAAATTTTAAATTTTAAATTTTAAATTTTAAATTTTAATAAAAAAATAGATTAAAATTCACATTTAAACACCTTCAAATGAAACTTTGGTACCCGTAGGATTTAACTGCCGGTGGAAAGTAATTTAATAAAAGAGGGAGAAGAGAAGCAATGATAAGGATTCAGGTGCAGCCCTAGCCGACGCCCACATGGGATAAGCACATGGGATGGGAGGTCTTCAGATCTGCAGAGTCAGAGTTCAGACATCTATAAACAAACAAAAACAGCTTCGCTTCATCAATTCCCTTTCACTAGTTCAAACTTCGAAGAACTCAACTCTTTTGAGTATTTGTCTTTTCTCTCACTTGTTTATATTATTTCCCGATTAATTTTTACCCATCAAACCTGAGTTAGATTATATATATATATATATATATATAGATTACAAATTATAAAAATTTTATTTTCCAAGATTTGATTTTAGGTTTAAACTGATAAATCATTACCATTTGTTTGAATAAGTATTCCATCTCACTATTTCCTCTTTTATCCAAACAACTTCTTCTACTTGGATTCCAAAACTTGTGGTGTAAAAAATAGAATAGTTTGTGAATGACTTCAATGCATTTGAATGCATGAAGTGTTTCTATTTACAGATAAGTGTGTTACATTTGTAATATATATATTGAATACTTTTGAACATTCAAAAACACAATCATATATCAGCATTATCTTCGAATGGATTGACTGTTGATTCAGCAAGTTGTTTTGATTTGAGTTGTGCATGATTATTAGCTGTATTTGCAGCTGTGGTTTTCTGCTGAATGAGATGTTGAATTAGCACTTGATTGCTGAGAAATAGATGAAGTCTTAACCATTATTATTACACTCAGCACAGGGATTGATCTGAAGGTCGAGTTTCAGGTCAATCAAGAAAAATTTTAAAAAAATTATTTGAAGTTTTAATATCTCATATGAAAAGGTTTTGAAACAATGCGTGTAGATATAGACTATATAAAAAAAATATAAGGCATGAAGTGTAATATAGTTATTAAACTTTGAAAAGTTAAAAAAAAACAATTCATATTGATGTAAGTTATAAAAAAAAACATGAAGCATGAAATGTAGTATAGTATCACACATCAAAATGTTAAGAAACAATCCATAAGGAAGTAGGTTATATAGATTGTTTGGGAGTGAAGCCTTATCTCACATCGAAAAAATAAAAAATAATTTATGTGGATGTAGATTATAAATAAGAAATGTGAAGTGTATTTTAGTATAATATAATTATCTCATGTCAAAAAATTAAAGAAACAATCTAAGTGGATAAAGGTTATATATATATATATATATATATATATATATATATATATATATCACACATCGAAAAATTAAAAACAATTTATGTAAATGTAGGCTATAAAAAAAATATGAGGCATAAAGTTTAGTATAATTATCTCACATCAAAAGGTTAAGAAACAATTCATGTTTATCTAGGCTATAAAAAAATATGAGGCTAAGTAATCATAAATTAATTTTACATTTTCTAGGTTTATTAGAAAAAAAAAATCAGGTCTTACCCAAGTTACATCAAGTCACTCGAGTTTTTGGTTGACTCCACGATCACCTACATTTGACCAAGTCAATTTCATCTTTAGGTTTTTATGGTTTGAGACCTGGTCAAAGCCTAAGGTCACCCAAGTTAACTCGTGGGGCCAAGCCAAGTTTTATAAATGTTGTCTTACAATCCTTTGCAGTCGCAACGAGAGCTCACAAACATTGAAAATGCATCAAAAATGACTGAAATTGGGATTAGAAAAAGGTTTGGTGAAGGTATTTGCAAGTTGATCACGTGATGGGATGAACTTAACCTAAAGAGCATTAGAAGCTACTATATCATAGACAAAGTGGAAATCAATTTCAATATGTTTTGTTCGTGTATAAAATACTGGGTTGGTAGTCAAGAAGGTGGTTTTGATGTTGTCGTACCATAGGGTAAGTGATAAGAAGAGGGGAAAACCAAGTTTTCATAATAGAGATTGTATCCATAAAAGTTATACAGTGGTGTTGGCAACAACATGATATTCAATTTTAGTGTTGCTGCAAGAAATAGTTGGCTGCTTGTAGAAGCTTCAAAATATGAGATTTGATCTAAGAAAGATGCAATAACCATTAGTATACCATCTGTCATCAATAGAACTAGCCCAATCTACATAAAAAAAAAAAAAAAAAAGCTTGTGGTTGTGACATGTTGCTGCGTGTGAGAAGTAAACCATGATACACTATGTTTTTAAAATAGCATAAGATCTGTGTAACATCACTCCAGCGATTTGTGGTGGAAGAATGCATGAATTGACAAACTATGCTAACAGTATAAGAAATATTAGGATGAGTGAATGATTGATATTGAAGTGAGCCAACAATGCTGCAAAACAATATAGGATCCAAGAATAGAGCCCTTGTGAACTAAGATAGCTTTATGGTAGAGGGAATTAATAAGGATACTAGTTTGGCACCATAAATATATATAAACCTTGAAAAATTCAGAATAAAATGAACAACATATAAATAAATATAAAAAAAAATGTTGGCGGAAATCCTGGTTAAAAATCGATAACGGTATTGTGAAATGGTAATAAGTCATAAATGAACCTAAAAGTAAAAAAGTTAAATAAATATATTTTGGAATAAGAGGTTAGTCATAAGGATTTATTGTAATAATTAATATGATACATAGAATAATGAAACTAGAAATTCAGATTTTTAGTGTAAAATCACCTTTCAATCAGTTTTCTGTTATCGAGCATAACTTTCAATTCAACTATTAAATCGGGCTCATATTTTACGATGAGTATTTTAACATATTGATTTATGGTAGGGTAAAACTTTAGGACATTTAGAGTTCAGGAAGGCTACACAAAAATATTGACAGTCAAATATAAATTTAAAAGTGATTATCAAAGGTAAAATAATCAATTGAACTTAAAAGCTAGAAAAGTCAACCTTTTCTTCTTCCTTAAATTACCGGTAAAACTAGAAATAAACAAGATAAAGAGAGAAAAGAATTGTGAGAGTTAAACATTAAAAATCCTTGAGAGAATAATAGAAATTAAGTAAGATTTATGAGTTAGGAAATGAGAGACACCAACCAATCCATCAAACAAAGATTTAAGAGGAAACGAAATGAGGGAGAGTAGAAATCGAGGTTGTAACTCATGACAAAGAGACAAAAATCTAAAGGAGTGAAAAAACCTTGACCGGTTAGCTTTCGAAGTCCATTTTATTGCAGGGTAAAAAGTTTTAAACTTATTTAAACAATTTTAAATGAAAAGAAATAGATTTGATGCATAGTTCTTAGATTTTGGAATTAGAATTTTAGGAGAAAAATGGAAAGTAAAAGATACTCGGTGTGTGTTTGATTGACATTATAATAGTTTTTGTGGTTATAGCTTAAGAAAGTAAATCTTAAAAAAGTTATAAATTATAGTTTTTCTTTAAACTAAGGTTTCAAGAAATAATTTTGAGTAGAACTTATTCAAAATTGTAATGTATGATATAAAATGTGTATTGCACTATAAAAATAAACTATGCATTAAATTATAAGCATACATATAGCTAAAATGGAGATAGAAATGATTATTAGATATAAGTTGTTGATGAGTACCAAAATCCAAGATGCTTAAGAATAAAGTTGATGTATTAAATAATTGGTTAATCTCTTAGTACAAATAATCTAATATGTTCTTTTTAGCCAAGGTGTTTGACGACATAACATGGAAAACTCGAATGGTTGGTAGTGGCAGGTAACGCTTGGTAAGCCAATATAGCTAGTAGTTGTGGTAGTGTCAGATGGTGCTTAGTAAGCCAAAATAGCTAGTAGTTATGGTAGTAGCAGGTGATGCCTGTAAAAAATCTTTTTTGATGGACGTGGGGACTCTCTGATAGTAAAAGCAGTAACTTTATAAAGAGAAAAAATTATGATGATATTTTAGAGAGATAGACTCTAAAAATATGTATGCTGAAAATATTAAGAATAAAGAGATTATGAACCCTTGGCTTGAAGGATTCATGGTGTATTTATAGTCCATGACTCTTGTCTTTTTGTGAAGAGACGAGGCTAAAGTGTAATCTTATCCTTGTGATATTTTGAGTTATATTCTACTAAAAACAAATATTTATTAGATTAATATAAAATAATGATGAATTCATATAGGGTCCCAAAAAAATTCTCTGACTTGTATTGGGCATGAACAAGGTGCCCATGCTAATTAAGTATGAGAAATGAGTCCAAACACATTATCTGGAACCAAGCATGTTAGGCTTGAGTGTGAAAGCCCGACCCACAAGAATGTTAAGATGCACGCCCAACATCAAAGGTGTTGGGTGTGTGCCTAATATGGGTTCGAGCTACCACACCTAAGTCCATGCTCCTTTGGTGTTGGGCTCTGGCTTGGTAACTCGAGACCAAATGGTGTTTTTAGGTTCATTTTTAGGGGGGTTTGGGTTCATTTTATTTGGATCCATCAATAGCCCCTCAAGTCTTTATGGTCGCAAAGACTTGTAAAAATGCTCGATTACCATGATGAGTTCGTTGAATTTTATTCATATAAAAAGAGGGGTTGAAACCTCGGGTAATAAATCAAAGAACTTGTGTGCATGGGTGTGCACCATGTTTGAAGAACTTTGTAATTATATAGACTTAAAAGGATGATGTGTGATATAAAGGACTTCATACTTAGAATATTTTTCTAAGAGGTCAAGGAAAACTTAAAGAAAATAAGTTCATGCTTAGAAAAGTTTTTAAGTGGTTGGTGGAAAATAATGAAGGGTGAGACTATACTTAAAAAATATTTTAAAAACTTGAGGGGAATTCAAGGAAGGTGACCCATAGCAGCGACCATACTTAGAAAAACTTCTAAAAGGTTGAAAGGAGCGAACTCATTTCAACGCCTATACTTAAAAAAAGTTTCTAAGGGGTGGGGGGAAGAATCCATAAAAAATAATTTTATTGCACTAAGAAACCCAAGCCCAACCCTTTGAGTGTGGGGGGGTATGTAACCTCTCTAAAATGGTGTGTGAGAGGTATGTGACCTTTTTATGATGGCATAGGACATGAGAGCCCTCCACTAGAGAATGATGTCAGTTTAGAACTATATTAAAGAGATGAGAGATCCAAGATCAATCTCTGGTGAATTGGTGAAAGACTCTTTGACATCACTTGAAGAATGTGCCCGTTCTAGATTATACTAGAAAATGAGAGGTCTGAGATCATCCCCTGACGTATTGGTGAAAGGCCCTTATGCATCACTTAGAGAATAGGGGATCCCAAATCAATCCATGATGAATTAGTGAGAGGTCTTTAAACATCACCTAGAAAATATAGGATTTTAGATCAACCCTTAGCAAATTGACAAGAAACGTTTAGGCATCACCTGTAGAATGTATTAGTTTGAGACTATACTGAAGATGTCTAAATAAAATTACATTTCTATTAAGGACTATACATCCTGAGGTCACCCAAAAGCCAAGTACGGGGGAGATTTTTCAGTTGTATTATACTCAAAATAATATATATTGGATCAATATAAAATATTAAAGGATCTGTATAGGGTTTCGAAAAAATTCTCTAGCAAATGTTGCCTTAGACAAAGTATCCAATCCTATTAAAAATAAAAAATAGATCTAAGTATATTGTCTAGATCCAAACATGTTGAGCTTAGACGTAAAAGCCCAAGTTAATATGGGTGCTGAGGTATATGTCCAACAAGAGCGCGAGTTATAATGCCCAAGCCTATTTTTCTTAAGCCTTGGATATATATTGGGTTCTAGTTCGGTATCGTGATCCAAAAATATGTGTTTTGCATTATTTGTTTTTAAGAGTTAGGTTTATTTTAAAAAATATTTAGAAATATTTTATTTGAATTTATCAGTTGCTAACGGAAGAAAAGAATAATGTGGAACGAAAAAAAGAGAAGATGGATGTGGAGCCTACGACAGAGACATGGGAGGAAATATTGGGCAAGTGATCTTAGCAGTGTATCACGTGACATCTGAGGATGGATATTCGATGAACTGAAACAAAAAGAGTTTCAAGTCAAAGCAGGAACAGTATTGGAGACGGGGAAGTGTTACATTGTGGAAGAAGAGCAAATCTCATTTGCTTGCCAAGGTAAAATTACTATCATTTTAGCATTATTATCTAGGTAGTGTTTTTACATTTTAAAAATGTTTTTTAAAAATTTAAATTTATTTTTTTTTTGTTTTAAATTAATATTTTTTAATTATTTTAATATATTTTTAAATAAAAAATATTTTAAAAAACAAGAAAGAAACATGACACTTAATTTCGATATCTTCTCGAGAAATATTGCAATCACATCAAGGAAAGACAAGGTAGAGCTGGTGAAACAATAAAGCAAATATGGAGAGATTTTTCCTATCCACCAACTAGGTTGCACGGCAATTCATTTATCACCTGAATAGGCTGCACGGCAATTATACTCTCGAGTGACCCCCCAGCATAATTGAGCCTTATGCTTGCTTGGTTGCCGAGAAGATATTGAAAATTACAAGAATTTGTAGCTCAACCTCCATTAATTACATAGATAAGACATGTAGCCAAATGACGTGGCAATTGAGTGCCTTTATGTTGTAGTGCCATTAATTACATAGATATAAAGATATTAGAGAGTTACAATTTTGATATATGCTCAATAAAAAAAACACTTTTAAAATATTGATATATAAAATGGCATGTTGTTTTTTTAAAAAAAAATATATAAGAATGAATGCCCTTCGAGTCTACCTCGGTCAATAATAATAAATCTATAAAATTCATAATTAGAGGCAGAAAAATATGATAACCTCTTAAAATCTATATCAAAACAAATTAAAAAAATCAATCCCCATAAATCATATATTAAAAGCTAAATAAAAACTAAATCTAATAAATAATCCAAAAGGGCAATTGTTATTGATATATAGAATGGCATGTTGTTAGTCTAACTTTGTATTGTATTACATTCTAATTGTTTCATAAAATATTTTACTTTTATTTTTATTTTATTTTGTTTTATTTGTATGTGAAAATTATGATATTTTTTATGTTACTTATAATATATGCATTTTAAATTTTTTATTAAGTTTTAATAGTTGCATCCCGATAATTTTTTAAAATCATCAAAAAATAAAAAAAATTAATATATATACAACTCGTGAATATTTATAATAACAACAAAAATTTAATCTGAACCTATATGTCCAACCCACTTATATCAAAAAAATAAAAAAATGGATTGAGTTTATATTTTATAAAATATTAAAGATGAAGGTGGATAAAATTATGGTGGATCCATTAACACCCCCTGGTAAATAGCCAACGGTCGGTTACTTTTATCGTTCAATTTACCTTCAAAATCAGTCGCACTGCTTTGATTTAAAGCATAGAAGTAGCATATATTATACTCCACGCTCCAATTTGGACAGAGAGCGGACCTACAAAAAATTGCCCATCCACAAGTTCAAAAAATCAAGAATTAACAAGCTTAAACATGGCATAATTTACAACATGGATATGAGCAACGAAGGGCTGTGATATATGGGGCCAAAGGGATCCGTCTTTATGCTGTTTGACTGAGAGGCAGGCCTCATTTGATAAGCATGTTCTTGGATTGCCTGGCCTTCACATGAGGAGGCTGAAATGCGACCAAAACCATCGAATTTTGTTCAATTCTCCGGCATGTGTTTCATGGCTGTTCTCCCTCTCAGGCGACAGGAGCACATGCAAGCTCGAGCATTGGGAGCAGCAAAGCCAAGAGGATTTCGCCATTGTTTATGCAGCTACAGATCAGAAGTTAAACCATAGTAGCCAATCACACAGAACATTCCCTTCTGGGACGCCACCCTTTGGTCCAATCTACTATCCTCATGTGTTCATGTTGGGGAATCCGAGAGCTGTGATGGTTTTGAGGCAATACTCGATCACAGAAGAGACAGTGAGGGCTTTGGATCAAGCCCAGTTCTTATCATCAAAAGAGAAAGAAAGAAAACAAAAAAGACAAAACGGTGCCGTATACATGCCTCTGGAATTAACCAGAAACACTGTTTTCGAAACAATTTCCTCTCTTTTTAAAACTATTTTAATATTTTTTTACTATAAATGCAAACCAGCCCACAGAGAAAAGCAAGGAATTAACCTTTACAAAACACATTTAAAAAGAAAAAATGAGGCATTCAACAGTATCCATCATTTGGATGATTGATATTAAAGCTATGTGTGTTTGTATCTGTTCAACTTGTCTTTGAGTTATAGGGTATAACTGCTGCATATTATTTTTATGGTGGGCCGTCTATTTCTTAGGTGTGGGCTGTCTCGACTCCTACCATATATTAACAAAAGGCTGAAAGAGGATGGGATTATCTCTTCTCACCTATGATTTTTTTATTAATGTTTTTTTTAACTTATTTTTTAATATTAAATTTGTTTTTTATTAGGTTATTTTACTTTTATTATATGAATCATGAATTTAGTTGATTAACATGGTTAACTCAGATATTTTTTTTAATAATTCTTTTTTTATAATCGCTTTTAATATTGGATTGATTGAGAATTAGGTTTTATAATTTGTTTTGTTATTTTATATTAAGTTATTTTGACCTCATAATCCAAGAATAGTGTTTAACAAGTTGACTCAAGTTATTTTTCATATCTTTTTTTAATTGAAGTTTTTTTAATTTTTATCATTCAACATTAGATCGATTGAGAATTGAGTTTCATAATTTGTTTCGATTTACTTTTTATAGGAATATCTTAATCTCATGATTAAAATCGCATGTTTTTATAGTTTTACCCATGTTAAATTAGGTTTTTTTTTTTCTAATAAGTTATCTTGGTCTTTATGACCTAAATCACGAGTACTTTAACATTTGATTTGCTTTTTATTGGGTTGTCCTGTCTCATGACCTGGATTGTGAACTTGACAAGTTAACCCGGTTGACTTGATTTTTTTTAATTGATTTTTTTCTCCACTTTCATCATTTAATAATGTGTTTGATTGGAAATTAGACTTCATTATTTGTTCTGATTTGCTTTTTATTATGTTATCTTAGTTTCATTATCTAAGAATAGTGCCTAACGAGTTAACTATGCTCATTTTTCAATTAAAAGTTTTACAAATTTCATCGTTCAATATTGTATTCGACAGAGTTGATTGAGAATTGAGTTTCATAATTTATTTTGATTCACTCTATACAGGATTATATTAGTCTCATGACTAGAGTCATGCATTTGAAAGGTTAACCCGAGTTAAATAAAGTTATTTTTTTATTATTTTCTTTCTATGAGGTTGTCTTGGTTTCATAACCAAGGTTATGGTATTGACAAATTAACTTGAATTGTTTTTTATGATTTTTTTTATTGATTTTTTTTTCAGTATCATTCTTCAATATTAAGCTGATTGATAATTGAGAATTGAAATTCATAATTTGTTTCGATTTGTTTTTTATAAAATTATTTGGGTTTTAAGACTCGGGTCACATGTTTAATAGGTTAACCTCGAATTGTTTTTATAGATTTTTTATAGATTTTTTTAATTTCATCTTTAAAATTGAGTTCATTGAAAATTATGTTTCATAATTTGTTTTGATTTGTTTTATATAAAGTTATCATCATCTCATAACCTGAATTGTAAATTTAATATGCTAAATTGGGTTTTCCCAAATTAATAAAAAATTTTGTTATTTTAATATTAAAAAGAATATCATTTTAATGTTTTTTTGGTCAAATCATATTTTTACAGATTTTCAAGTTGTTTTTACACTTATAAAATCAATTCCATATAGTTTAGATTTTTTTTCTTTCAAAAAAAATATTAACAACCTCTAAATATTTATTTTTTATATTCAAGAAAACTTTGACCTCCACGCATCATAGTGTGTGTCAATAATGTATGTGTGTCTATATATATATATATATATATATATATATATATATATATATAATATTGATGCCGGTGAGAAGGTTTATAAAGCCACCGTGTCTTTGTCTAGTGGTGCAGTTTTTATTTATAGAGTTTTTTTAATATTATTACAGCAAGATAATTAATTAATATACAATGTTAATGTATCCTTCTATATATAGCTACTGTCTATAATTAAGGAATTGTCTAGAATTATGGGATTGAGTTTTGATAACAGATATAACATGATTTGAGGAGAATATTGGGGATCCTGCTATATGTGTACTAGCCGGCTAGCATTATAAGCTTATTTATGGCTATGGTTATCATCTGCTAAAATGCTCATAATTCCAACGTGGGAACTACAGGACAATGATCGGCTGGTTTTGGATGTATTTGAAGGTCGATTTTCTTATAACCAAGTAAAAATAACCATACACACACACAAAAAAAAATAATTAGAAGGGACTGGCTCTCTAGCTCTTGTCTCCAGTTTTGTGAGTAATTTGCACTTCTGGAGAACCTAGCAACGCTGGCATGATAGCCATTGAACATGATAGCCATTGAAAATGGAAGTGCAGGACTTTTTTTATATATTTTTTTTATATTTTTATTTTTTATAGTCATGTATTATTAAGCTATTTTATGTAATAGTTTTTTAATATCTAATAGATTGTTTTGAATTATATATAAATTGATGATATCCTACAAAATCCAAGTAATTTTGGGGTAAGATTTATATTTGAATAATAAGTTATTCTTTTAATTTTGACAATTTGATTTGTTTTTTTAACTAAGGTAGCTGAAGTCGGGTTTTTAATACCTATAAAAGATTTTTTTTGGTGAATTTGAAGACTTTTCGATAATTAAGTCAGTGACTTTTTAAGATAATTACAATAATATTATAGAGAAATATTCTGAAAATAAATATGTAGCAAAGAATAGAGATTCTGAACCATTTGTTTAAAGGATTCATGGTTTATTTATATCTCATAAATCTTTTTATAGAGAGAAAGAGCTAAAATATAATATTGTTCTGATAATATTAAAAAAATATATATACATGATATATGTATTAACGTTGATGAAAATATATTTGTTCCTTTTTTCAGATAAGTAGCTTTCTATCGGGGGTTTTCATAGTTATGATTCAGACCTTGTTAGTTTCATGAAAAGTAATTTTTTAAAAATAATTTTTTAAACTTTCCTGTATTTGTTTGTCATTAGAAAAGTTTATCGACAGGAAATACTTTTTAGTTAAAGAAAAATTTAGATTGGTTTCCAGAAAGGTTTTTCTTTTATTTTAAACGGAAAATATTTTACAGAAGTTATGAAAAATTTAGAATTGACATGTCATTTGATAATTATATTAAGTTTAATTCTCAAACTTTTGATTCCTATATATTTTGTTTTGATTTTTTTTTTAATTTTATCCATTTGAATTTGATTTTTACATCAACTTTGCTTTTTATTTTTATAATTGTTATTTTTTTATTATTATTATTTTATTAATTAAAATTTTTTATTTATTAGATTTAATTTTTATTTTGATGATTGTTTTTTATTTTATTAATTTTTAAAAAAATTTCTTTTAAATAAACAAAATTTAAGTAGAAAGGACAACAAGGTACAGGGTTAGCCTGACTGTTTGCGGAGAGTGGCAAAACAGATAACTTTCGTTGGGTCGGTTCACGGGCATGAGGAGATCCACTGGTAAGAGAGATCTTTATTAGTTGAGAGTGAATCCCGACTCATCTACGACGCATCTTTGGCTTCTCTTTATTCTGTAATCCTTGATTTCTCTCTTCCGTCGAATGGCAGACGCTTTACGTTTTGTTGATTGAAGATACCTTTTTCAGTGTTTAACCTAGCTCGTCGGGGTTAGAAAGTTCGCCGGAGGCTAGTCCTGCAACTGTGCCCCTTCCCCCACTTTGACTTGGCGCGACCAAATAAAAAAAGAAGAGGATTAACCTCGATCGGAGCGGTGAGAGTTTCTAGATGCTTTCTTGGAGATGGAGGAAAATATATGCTTCCATTTTGAAACCCTTTCTAAGATATTCAAATTACTTAGTTAATATTAAATTAAATACGACATGAAATGCCACGTCTCGATTAAACTAATTCCCTAAAAGCTCTTAAAAATTAATTAAATAGATTGTTTAATATTGTAGTTAGAATTATTTTTGAAATATTTTTTATTTAGAAATATATTAAAATAATATTTTTTTTATATTTTAATTTTTTAAAATCAATATATTAAAATAATTTATAAATATAAAAAAATATTAATTTAAAATAAATAATTTTTTTTAAACATAAAAATAAACAATGCCTCGTTATTTCAGGACATAGCTCAAACTTTTATTTTTTTCTCATTTTTTTTTAGGAAAGTGCAAAAAGTTTTGACGCCTGTAGGAACGAGGAAGCGCCTATTGTTATAATCTAGTTATCTAGAGCAGATAGATGTCCCATTTCATGCCTATTTATTATTATTTTTTACTGTAGAAAAATATTAAAACAATATAAATATTTTTATTTTTTTAAAAAATCTAAAATTATGGTATTGACTAAAATGTTTTTAATTAACTTAGTCAATAATATTTTAATATTATGATTAAAAAATAAAATATTGACAACAAAAAAAACAAAAAAAAAATATTCAATGCCCCCTCATTTTTTATAATGGGTCATGGAAAAGATTTTCTTACCTCTAAACTCAAAACTCAAGCTTTGTTAATTTTCTAATCAAGGATAAAATAATAAATTTATTTTGCAAATCCACATGGAAATGCTTTTAATTTTTTTTATAATTATAATTAGTTATTATGGATTTGGGCTTGATATCGGGTCCATGCATGGTTTTTAGATTTACTCTCGTACTTCGATTCAAAAATCGCCGCCGGTAGAATGAATTAAGCAACCCCTAGCCCAGAGAGAAAGATAACCTAAGGCTGAAGGCCCTTCACTCTCTCTTTACCAAGGAGGCCTTCGAGCCTCAGGTTCAACTTCAGTGACCCAAAAGCAAGAGCTCAGATTCTTGTATGTCTTGACTGGGCTCTTTCGGCGGTATAAATCCTGTAAGAGCCCTACACGGATCCCTCCACTTGCATCTGACCCCCCCACCGTCACAATGAATCTGTCTTCTAGTTAGGGCAAAATTTGTAGATTTTACATCATATTTAATTACTAAAGAACATAGTCTTAAAATCCAAGTCAACTTGCTCCGTAAGGCTTTGGTTACTCTTTGGCATTGTATTTTAAAAATGTTTTAAAAAAAATTAACTGTTTTTATTTTTTATTTTACTTTAAATTAATATATTTTTTATATTTTTAGATTATTTTGATATGCTGATATTAAAAATATTTTTTTAAAAAATAAAAAAAATATTATTTTAATATGTCTTATAATAAAAAACATTTTAAAAAATCACAATTACACTCTCAAACACTTAAGAGGATAAGTAGGGATAACACAAGTTGATCTTATTTAAAAAAAAATAAACATCATTTAATTTTCATCTAATTTTATTTTAAGTTGATCAAGTGTTTTATGAGTTATTTTTATTTTTTCAAACTAAATTAGTGTAGATTTTGAATTAGTCGGGTTTTGAATTAACTTCTCAGATTAGTTTGGGTTTTATAAAAAAATAAAAAATTGAATCAAAATAAATTTTTTTTTTTATTTTTTTTAAAAATAAAATAAATATTGAATTTCATCTTAAATTGATCGAGTATTTACTGTGTTACTCCTTGATTTGCTAGACCTGAGTTCTATATCCAGGCTAAAAACGTGAAGAAAAAAATAATCAAACTAACTGTAAAGTAAAATCCAATAATTTTGCCGGAATTGCAAATTTGTAATTTAATTAGAAAACTGATTCATTCGGAACTCCTGAAAAGCCCCCAGATTTGGAATCTCATGACTCGATAAACTGATAAACACATAACCCACCCTTTCGCTTTTAAGTTTCAATTTCAGCCCTCTCTCTACCATGTTTCGCTAAATTGCCCAAATTGCCCCTGCATATGTAAGAACATGACTGTCTAATCCTTACTTTACTCAGCTGGAGTCGAACGAAAGCCCTAGCATGTACGAAGAGGGGTAGTGGGGTAAAACAAACCGGCTATCACCTGTAAACTCATCTAAATGACTTTTATCTCCAGGTTACGAACCAATTCTTATATTTCCTCTCTTTTGCATTTTGCAAGCGATTTTTTATTTATTTATTTTAAAAGAACATATTTATAGGTTTTAATATACATTAGGGTAAAAAAAAAGTCCCTTAATTATGGAGCTTACCTCATTCGAGTCTGTAAATAATATTATTTCTCAATTGTACCCCTATTTATTAAAAAATCCTCAATTAATTTCTTATTCTGCACACTTGAAAAGGTTTTTAACCGAAGATGTTGAGCTCCCTATATAAAACTATATTATGTTTATTTACGTAATTTAAAAAGAATGAAACGAGAATTTAAAAAACATGAGAGATCTAGTGAGATAAAAAAATTGTTTGAGGACTCATTAGAGATAAACTATATAATTAAGGGACTTATTTGAGATTTACCCTATATTAATATCAACATTCTGAACTCTCCCCCTCTTCTTCTTTAACAAATAAACATAACATTGCTGTATGTATATGTATGCATCCTCTCTTCTCCTCTTCCCCCTCTTCTCTTCTCTTCCCTTCCCTTTTCTTCTTCTTTCTTTCATAATACAGAGTCAGTGCTCCATTTATCGTATTCTCTTCCTGTTTTACATCCAGACTTCTTCTTCTTCTTCTTCTTCTTCTTCTTCGTGTAGATAGAGCTTCGTGCTCTCTGGTCTCTCTTAAATTCAAAACAAAAAAAGAACTATTTTTTTGTTGTTGAAAAAAAGTGTGTTCGCTAATCCAGCAGCGAGTAATAAACGATCTAAATGTTTGTAAAATTATTTTCTGATAAGTTGCTTTGAATTGAAGTAAAATGGAAAAATTACTTGGTGTTTCGATAAGGTGATCTATATTATTGTTGTTGTTCTTGTTCTTGTTGTTATCGTCATCGTCTTAATCTGTTGTTTTATTTTGATTCTAAAGCAAAATATCGGTTAGATCTGCTTACCGATTCTTTGATTGCAGGTTTCTTCATGTCTGCAATTGAAGTTGTTCAAAGTATGATTCGTCGCTGTTGTTGTTGAAGAGAGAGATAGTTTTATTATTTGTAAAAAAAAATAGAAAATAAAAAAAAAGAAGGAAAAAAAGATGAAGAGGTCAAGAGATGATGTTTACATGGGGTCTCAGCTTAAAAGGCCCGTGCTCTCTTCTTCTACTAGAGGCGAAACGTAAGTGTTTTTATTTTATTCTTTTTTTTATTTTCTGTTGTTTTAGAGCTTGATTCTGGAATAATTTATGTTAAACCTGATTAATTACATCACTTGTTAGTTAACACTGTCTCTTTTTTTTTTTGATGATTAGTAATTTTCTTAGGTTTAATTCAGTAGCTGTATTTTTCTTTTCTTCTTCCTAAATTGTCTTGGAAATTCCTTTCATTTCGTTTTGGATGTGATAGAAAAAAAGGTAATTATTCTATTTTAGGCACTGGTAACTGTACTTGTGTAACTTTTATGTGAATGAATCTGGGGGGCGAGGGCGATGATCTGTTGGATGTGTTCTGGAATCTTGCAATTAAGTTATTAATTTAAATATATTTTTGTGCTGTGAAGTTCTGGGCAACCCCAGATGATCGGAGGGGGTGGGGGTGGCGGTGGCGGGGGAGGACAGAAACTTACAACAAATGATGCCTTGGCATACCTTAAGGCTGTCAAGGATATATTTCAAGACAAGAGAGAAAAATACGACGACTTTCTTGAGGTCATGAAGGATTTTAAAGCTCAAAGGTTTGTTGTTGATGTGCATGCATTGAGCTCCATTCTAGTTTTTTTTTTTTTTTTTTTAAATGTGTATATGTTTTGATGAAATCTTTCGACTTGTTGCCTTTTATTTTTCCTGTAGAATTGACACTGCAGGTGTCATAGCGAGGGTGAAGGAGTTATTTAAAGGGCACCGTGACTTAATTTTGGGTTTCAATACCTTCTTGCCAAAAGGATATGAGATCACTCTCCCACTAGAAGATGAACAGCCTCCACAGAAAAAGCCAGTTGAATTTGAAGAAGCAATTAATTTTGTGAACAAAATTAAGGTACAAAATGTTGTTTCCCGGCCAAACTAGAGGGTGGGTTTATTGTTCTGGTCCCAAGGGTTTTAATCTTATGAATTTTGTTTTTCCAGACAAGGTTTCAAGGTGATGATCGTGTTTACAAATCATTTTTAGACATTCTGAACCTGTACAGAAAGGAAAATAAGTCCATCAGTGAGGTCTACCAGGAGGTATACCTGTTGTATCTTCTCACCTCAATATTCTTCCTTTTGTTTGAATGCTTCATTTTCTGTTTCTACCATGTTTAGCTATAACTTCTTTTTTTGTCTGTCTTTGGGACCTTTGAATTTCAAGCAGGATTAATCGAACTACTTCTTTGCAGGTGGCTTCACTTTTTCGAGACCACCATGATCTGCTCTTGGAGTTTACTCATTTCCTTCCAGATTCTTCAGCTGCTGCCAGTGCTCATTTTCCAACTGGTAGGAATCCTGCTCTTCGTGATAGAAGCTCTGCCATGCCTACAATGCGCCAGATGCATGTTGACAAGGTTCCTCCTTCCCCTTTTCATTTCTTTAAATTTTTAGTTAATCACCAAGCTAATGTTTGGCTTTTTATCAATTGCCAGAAAGAAAGGGCTACTGCTTCACATGCTGATCGTGACTTCAGTGTTGACCGTCCCGATCCAGACCATGATAGATCTATGATCAGAGCAGATAAGGATCAACGCAGGCGTGCTGAAAAAGAAAAGGAGAGGAGAGATGACAGAGATAGGAGGGAACGTGAGCGGGATGATAGAGATTATGATCATGATGGCAATCAAGACTTCAACATGCAACAACTCCCTCACAAGCGGAAATCTGCTCCTAGGGTTGAAGATTCAGTTGCTGAACAAGGTGGGGATGGTGATGAGACCTTTGGAGGAATGAATCCTGTTTCATCTGCTTATGATGATAAAAACACTGTAAAAAGTGAGTTCCTAGTTTTTTTCAGCACTTTACACTCATAGATGTGATTGGTTTTTGTAGTTTTATATCAAGAAAATTCTAGAAAAAGCACTTTTTATTTTTGTTTTGGGGGGCAGTGGCTATTTGGTTGTAACTGGAAATTATAATTTTGCTGGTGAACTTTTGTCTACTATTCTTGTAGCTCTCAATTTTTTATGGCATCATATTTTGTGCATCTGCAACTTCCACATTTGTCGATTTGAGTTTTAGTTTCATGTTTGCAAGGTTTTTTTTTTTTTTTCTACACATGAAGTCACATTTTATGTTCTTTGGTTGTTGGACTGCTCTTTTCTTTTCATTAAACCTTTCTTTCTGAGAGGCTTTTTTTTAATAGCTCACATGGCACATTTTCAACTGTTTTATTCTGTATTTGTGCACATTCTTTTAGCTTTGTGGTGTAAGTTATATGCTTATGACATTCCTAGTCAAAGAAATTATTGTGGTTTCAAATTCCAATATCACGTCAAGGTTTTTCCCTATTTAATGAACTTTAGGGCCTATTTTTTTTATCTGATGCTGCCTGACCTGGTGCTTTATCAACTGTCAATTGAATGAAAACATTTCATTGTTGTGCATGTTACAGCATAAAACACCATCTCTATCACTTTTTGGGTTCTTATCATGCTTTATGTCTTTATATACTGCTTCAAACTCATATGATCATCATTGCTGGTATCAGTTATATTTTCTTAATGGGCTCTGGTGCTCTTAGCATATTTGAATTGAGTTTGTGGCATCTTTTATTTTTCTTCTTCACCAGGGAAAGCTCCTTTTTCCTTTTTCAAGTTTCCACCCTCTTTGTATATTATATTTTGAGCTGCTTACCTTTTCCTTTCATTCTCTGCTTTGTTGACCTGGTTTGTGTCTTGCCAGGCGCGTTAAGTCAAGAGCTTGCCTTCTGCGACAAAGTCAAGGAGACGTTGCTCGATTCTGATAATTACCAGGGATTTTTGAGGTGTCTTCATCTCTACACCAGAGAAATAATCACACGATCAGAGTTGCAATCTTTGGTATGGCTGATAGTAATTTAGCATTGCTCCACAACCCAATATTAACTGAAAGATATGTACTGATTTATTAATTAGCTTCTTTTATTACTGTTGAATATAAGAAGAGCTTATGTCAAATCATGTATGTGTATCATTTATGTCCCCTATGGAACATGGGCTACTTGAAATTAAATTTTACTTTTAAAGTAGCTTTTGTTTACTCTCCTTGGACTCTGGCATTTTGGAACTGAAAACTTCACATTAAGATCTATTTGAGCTGTAAGGGATAGAGTTTTTGGAGGTTTGGCTGAGCCATTTTTGGTTTGCAAAATTTCAACTTGGCACTCTAAGGCTCTTTACTTCTGCTTGATAGGAATTAGATACTTACTTTTCATGTTCCTTGTTTGGTGCTTTATTTGTAAGTCTCTTCTTGTTGAATGCACAAGAATTGAATCAAGTGCACTTCAATGTTGTGTATAAAGAAATAGCAGTGACGGTCCTGTCTATATGTCTACATACTTATAGTCAATGTTGTCGAATAGATCTTATCATAAAAGTTATTGGAATAGAACTAGTAAAGTATGAAACTTTTGGTCATATCAGGTGGGTGATTTGCTTGGAAGATATCCTGATCTCATGGATGATTTCAATGAATTTTTGGCTCGCTGTGAAAAAAATGGTAACTTTACGAAGCAAGTATTTATTTTACTTTCTTTGGAGATTTCATATTATTGACACTTTCTAATCAAAACTTTGTCCTGCAGAGGGTTTACTTGCTGGTGTTGTGAGTAAAAGTAAGTAATGGATGTTCCTTCTTGTTACTGTTAGGCTGGATGAGCATCTCACCATTTTGTCTGGTTTAATTTGTTTTTTTAAGGACTTTTATTCAGTCTTAGTTCAACTTTTACTGAACCAACCATGGTTGGCTCAGTTCTAAAATGATCTGACCTTTGTTGCAATCAGATTAATGCTTACCAACTTCTTATTCCAGAATCCCTGTGGAATGAAGGTAATTTACCCAGAGCTGTTAAAGTAGAGGACCGGGATAGAGATCGGGATCGTGAGAGAGATGATGGGGTTAAAGATAGTGACCGTGAAATCCGAGAAAGGGATAGGCTTGACAAAAGTGTAACCTTTGGAAATAAGGACACAGGAGGTCACAAGATGTCTTTATTTTCCAGCAAGGATAAGTTTACAGCAAAACCCATTAATGAACTTGACTTGTCTAACTGTGAGCGCTGCTCTCCCAGTTATCGGCTTCTGCCAAAGAGTGTATGCAACTTCTTATATTATTGACAAGTTGATTTTAGCACTATCAATAGTTACTGTTCACTGAGTGACTTTATTATTGTATGATGGCAGTACATGATACCTTCTGCAAGTCAGAGGACAGAGCTTGGAGCTGAAGTATTGAATGATCATTGGGTATCTGTCACTTCAGGAAGTGAAGATTACTCTTTTAAACACATGCGAAAAAACCAGTATGAAGAGAGCTTGTTTCGATGTGAAGATGACAGGTTGGAGCTTGCCTCAGATGATGATATTCTGTTTTCTGTCTCCATTTTTTGATAAACAAAAATTGAGGCTATTTTGTTGTAGCTAATATATATTCTCTTTAGGCATTTGCTTTTAACTTATTAATTCTGGGAGTCCCTATGTTTTCCTGACCTTCCTATTGTGATTAACATCAAAATATAACATTCTGTCACAATGTTATGTCTCTTGTAGGAAGTTGAGACTGTTTGCTCAATCTTTTTCCTTCTCCTCGACGTAAATTATTGCTTTAAAAGATTCTAGTGTTTTACTTTTCTTGTTGTTTTCAGGTTTGAGCTGGACATGCTGTTAGAATCTGTGAATGTAACAACCAAGCGTGTGGAAGAATTATTAGAAAAGATCAACAATAACACCATCAAAATGGATAGTCCCATTCGTATTGATGAGCACTTAACAGGTCATACACACTGATTGGTGTTTGATCAAGTTATTAGAATATCTAATTCGTCCTATTCTTGTTTGTGAGGTTCTTTCCTCTTCTCTTTTTCTGATGAGATTGTCCTGTCTTCTGATGTAGCTCTAAATCTGAGGTGTATTGAACGTTTATATGGCGATCATGGGCTTGATGTAATGGATGTATTGAGGAAGAACACTTCTCTTGCTTTGCCAGTTGTATTAACCCGCTTGAAGCAGAAACAAGAAGAGTGGGCAAGGTGTCGTGCTGACTTTAACAAAGTTTGGGCTGAAATTTATGCCAAAAACTATCACAAATCACTTGATCATCGTAGCTTCTATTTCAAGCAGCAGGATACCAAGAGCTTGAGCACAAAAGGTATTTGCTAGTTGATATCTTGGTATGTTTGCATTCAGATTAAGTAAGACATAAATATTTTGATGTCGTGGTGTGAATGAGAATTATGATCCCTGACCATAATCTTTCTCTTGTTTGAGTACCACGAAAAACTAGAGACGAGTCCTGAATAATTTTAAAGCTGTTTTGTTCCATCCCGTACTTGTCAGTTAAGGAAATAAACATCCAACTTACATCACCCTTGGTCATAAAATCATGGATTTATTTTAATTTGTCACTGCATACCGATCCATAGCTGCATTAAACATAATGGACTCATCCAAGTGACATTATCTATCCAATAGTTCTTATGTCCAAATTAGCTACATTAAACATAATGGATTTATATGACATTTTACAGCCTTACTGGTGGAGATCAAAGAAATTAGTGAGAATAAGCGCAAGGAAGATGATGTGCTTCTTGCTTTTGCTGCTGGAAACAGAAGACCTATTATACCAAATTTGGAATTTGAGTACCCAGATACTGACATTCATGAGGACTTATATCAACTCATCAAATATTCATGTGGAGAAGTTTGTACATCTGAACAGTTAGATAAAGTGATGAAGATTTGGACAACCTTTTTAGAACCCATGCTCGGTGTTCCGTCTCGACCTCAAGGTGCCGAGGACACTGAAGATGTTGTAAAAGCTAAGAATCAGTCTTCTAAAAGTGGAGAGAGCGAAGGCAGCCCTAGTGGTGGTGGTGCTGCAGTCACAAACTCCAAACATTCAAACTCTTCAAGAAATGGAGATGAAAGTATCCCACCTGAACAATCAAGTTCTAGCAGGGCTTGGATGCTAAATGGAGATAACAGGATTAAAGAAAATGGTCCTCCTGATGCAGATCATGTGGCTCGCAAAAGTGATACTTCCACAAGCGCTCTTCAACATGATAAGGTGGTGATTAATGCAGCTGCAGCTGCAGCTGAAGAATTGTCAGGGATCACTAAACAAGCTGCTTCCAATGATCGGCTGCTAAATTCAAATGTATCTCTTGCCACTGGAGAGTTGAGTAATGGGCGAACTCTTGTACAATCAGGTTTGTTGGATGCTTCCAATCTTATCTAATTTGCATTATTGCCTCACATCTCTCTCTCTCTTCTATTGCTAGTTCCCACCTCCTTTTCTTTGAAATTGATGGCTAGATTTCTGAAATGTAACATTTTGTTTCAAGGGCTTAGTGCTACTCCTTCAAGGCCAAGCAATGGCACTGTTGAGGGAGGGCTTGGAATAGGTTCAAGTAATGAAATATTACCTTCAACAGAGGTATGATGCTTTCATATATTAGTTTATATCAATTTCCTAAGCTTGTTCTTGATTAGACCGTGTGAGCATGAATGAAGTGGTATTGAAGGATCTAAAATCTTCCAGTTTTGAAGCTGATTTGGTTTGTGATCTTGTAGAATTGTGCAAAAGGATTCACATACCCAAACTAGTTGGGCATTGAGGCTTTGTTGTTGTTGTTCTTGATAGACCACTTACCACATAGTCAATTGGAATTTTAAGCCATTAGCCTCGGTATCATATGGGTAGATTCGTAAGCTGAATTATTTGCCCAGCCACAGCAGTTCAAGTTATGATGGTTGCTTGACAAGCATCTTTTACTGGTTTTGCAATTGAATTAAAGTTATAGAAAAATACTCCTATTGACTGCACCACCTGATATGGCTAAGGGTTGTTGAGAATTAAACATCAACTAAATGAACTTGTTGGGTTTCTTATTTGATCGAATTTTTTTTCTAGTGAACTTGAGATGAAAGATGAATGTGTATCTATTGCTGATCTAACAGGCTGGTGAGTTTTCAAGACCCGCTGCATCCACAAATGGGGTAGCAACAGAAGTCATCAAGAATCACAGATATAATGATGAATCTGCTGCACAATTTAAAATTGAAAGAGAAGAGGGTGAATTATCTCCAAATGGAGATTTTGAGGAGGATAATTTTGCATTTTATGGAGAAGTTGGTTTGGAGGCAGCGCATAAGGTGAAGGACGGTGCTGTTAGTAGGCAATATCAAGCCAGACAGGGAGAAGGATGTGGAGAGGCAGGAGGAGAGAATGATGCTGATGCTGATGATGAAGGTGATGAAAGTGCTCAAAGGTCAACAGAGGATAGTGAGAATGCATCTGAGAATGGTGATGTTTCTGGAAGTGAGTCTGGTGATGGTGAAGATTGCTCTCGGGAAGAGCATGAGGAAGATGGAGACCATGATGAGCATGATATTAAAGCTGAGAGTGAAGGTGAGGCCGAAGGAATGGCTGATGCCCACGATGTTGAAGGAGATGGAACAATGTTACCATTTTCAGAACGATTTCTTCTAAATGTGAAGCCTTTGGCAAAGCATGTCCCTCCTTCATTGCATGACAAAGAAAAAATTTCTCGGGTTTTCTATGGAAATGATTCCTTCTATGTTCTTTTTAGGCTTCACCAAGTAAGGCTTGTTTTTGAATTCTGTTTATATGGCTGGATTTTTATTTAATTTACAAGATTACTTTTATTAACATGGTATCTCTGTTTATTAATTTGACAGACATTATACGAGAGAATACAATCTGCAAAGGTGAATTCATCATCTGCTGAAAGGAAATGGAGAGCTTCAAATGATACTAGCCCTACTGATCTCTATGCCAGGTGCCATAGTTTCAGAAATTTAAGAGGTTCTGTCAACTTGAACTTGATCAGTTTTTATTAATTTAAGTGTGCATGTCTTTGCAGATTCATGAGTGCACTTTACAACTTACTTGATGGTTCTTCTGATAATACAAAATTTGAGGATGATTGCCGAGCTATTATTGGGACACAGTCATATGTTCTATTCACATTGGACAAACTAATATATAAGCTTGTCAAACAGGTAAAGGCATAGGATTTCCTTCAACATTTTCATTCTCCAGTTTTCTGCTTTTCTTGCCCTTGTCCTCTCACCAAATAGTTCTATATTTCCCTCAGCTCCAAACGGTAGCAGCAGATGAGATGGACAACAAGTTGCTCCAACTATATGCATATGAAAAATCAAGGAAACCTGGAAGACTTGTGGATATTGTTTATCATGAAAATGCTCGAGTGCTTCTTCACGATGAGAACATATATCGCATTGAATGTGTAGGTCTCTAGTGGTTTTGCTTCTGTGTCTGTTTTTATTGGACTGTTATGAGTTTGAAGGTTTGTTGATTTTGCTGCAACTGTAACACAATAATTTTCTCTGCAGTCTTCCGCACCAACACACTTGTCTATTCAGCTTATGGACTTTGGACACGATAAACCTGAAGTGACTGCTGTTTCCATGGATCCTAATTTTGCATCTTATCTGCTTAATGATTTCCTCCCAGTTGTTCCTGACAAAAAAGAAAAGCCAGGGATTTTACTGAAGAGGTACGTGGACCCAATGGACAAAGTTGTCTGCTTTGTATGAGCTCCTTTGGCTAAATAAAGACACTGTTTACAGGAATAAACGTAGAAATGCAAATTCTGATGAGTGCCAGGCCATGGAAGGTTTTCGGGTTTTCAATGGTTTAGAGTGTAAAATTGCATGCAATTCATCTAAGGTATCTTGCATTAAAAGCCACGTTTTAGTTTTGCTTTTTTGTATTCATGTACTTGTAATTAAGCAAGAACCTCTGTATACTTTCTTGTTCGTTGTCTCTTATATCTTCTGTTTATCAACTGTTGATGTGTGCATGTAGGTATCCTATGTTTTAGATACAGAAGATTTTTTGTTTCTAACGGGAAGGAAAAGCAGAACTTTGCAGCAGAATGGCTCCTGCCACAACCAGGAAAAGATTTCTAAAAGAGTACAACGGTTTCACAGATGGCTATCTAGCAAATAACATGCCTTCCTGCAACGGAGTGGATATGGTGTGTACTAATCTTTGCTTAACTGATTGCAATTGCTTGTCACGGTATTTAAAATTACCTTCTTGTCGTGATATTCAAAATTACCTTCGCACATAAGCCTGCACACACTGATTAGAAGTTAACGAGCAAGCCAATCTGATTTGTTGGTTAATATTATTCCAGTTCCACCTTTTGTACCCTCCAAATGAACAGGAAAAGACAACCTCTCTAATGCTTTCCTTCCTCTTTGTTTTTTAAATTTTTTTAACCTCCTCTCTAACACTTGCGCTCTCAGATTTTGTTCCACAGCTGGCTTTGGTATGCATTTCACGGGCTGTAGCCAAAAATGCAACCGTGGTGGTGGCGGGCACGGCCAAATTAGCTTTGATCTGTTCCCATAGCTGTCTCACCAAGTGAATAAGGAATCATGGAGATATGGCTTTGCAAGATTGTAGTATAGTGTAAGCTTGTGGCATTTCGAGCCACCATCATGTATGTATATAGGGCTGACGTGATGTAATATCTGAGATATATGTTCATTCCATTCATCAATATTTTTATAGTCTTGTTTCTCTTGGATTTCTGCTCCGCTCTTTGTAGTCACCGTGCCGTAATTTGCCTTGCCCATCGTAAGGCGGCTCTCTACTTCGGCAGCCATCCAAGATGACCACATAGAAACAAGCCCGGTCTGGCCAGTCAAACTCCCATTTGAATTTGGCTGACCCGCTTGAGATTCTTCTGAGCCGGTAGACCGGTAATAGTTGGAGAAAACTTGACCGGTTTAATGATAAATAATAATGAAAAAAAAAAGTTAAGGAAAAAAACCTAGACACCGTCGGGTTGCAACTTTTAGAATCCGGAGTTTGATACTAGCAAGTTATGATTTTTATATTTTATTGTTGGACTTCTAACGAGAACAACCTGCTGGGAAAGAAAAGGACAGAAATATGGAGAGGTGTGTGGCTGTGCTAGATTGAAGAATCAGATGCATTATAAAAATGAATTAGGTTACTTTTTATATCAAAATCCCTCTTTAGAGCCCAAGTCCACAGAAGAGTCGAAGCCCAATGCCAGGGTTGCATATTTTCTTTATCAAGAGTGCAATAGCCTATTTATTTCTTTACCCACTCTTGTGATTCTTGGATCAACAACTTTTGGGTGATTTTTTTCCCTTGATCAACTATTATGTCGTTTTGATACATCCTATCCATGACATGGTTTAGAGTACAGAAATAGTCTTGTTGCCTGCATTTTGTTTAGGGTTAGGTATTTTTATCTTTTATAAAAGAGATTTATATAGGTTAAGTTTTTTCAATGTATTTTTATAGTTTAAAAAATCTAAGTTCAAAAAAAATTATTATATATACATGGATTCAAATAAATCGAGAATTATATGCAAATAAATAAATAAAAAGTCATTAATGATATCTACAAATAAAATTTAAAACATCGAGAGACAAATATAAATTAAGATATTTAATCTCGAAAGACGAGATATTTATCTAGTTGCTAAATTTATTTATTAAAATATTTTTTTATTTAAGTAAATGATAATAAAAATAGAGATAAATTAAATTGATTGAATAAAATAAAAGAAAAAAAAACAACATCAAGCAAGGTTGCACATAAAAAAAATTTATTTTCAAAAATAAAGTTCAACAATACAAAAGATAAAAAAAAATTATAGATGAATCAGAAAAGCTCTTCAAATTAAATGCATAACCAAAAAAATAATTATCATTTAAAAGATTGCTCCTCAAAAAAAAATAAACGAGATAAGGGTACTAATTTAAATATAAATTAAAAATATTTAGAGAAAAAATCATTAATTTAAAAAATAAAAAAAATAGAAAAAAAGGACAAAGGCCAACCCGCTTGACCCACATGCAAGCCTGTCCTGGGAGACCCGTGTAATTGGACCCTTAATTTTATTTTTGTTTGCAATAGGGGTGTTTGCTCAAATTTTTTTTGAAAAAAACAATTAGACCATGCATTGTCTAGTTTGTCAAGATTCTAGCCATTATGGTGGCCGGAAAATCAAGACTTAAGTTTTTTTATCCTAAAACCCGTTTCTCAACCTATTTTTGCCCATAAACACCTATAAAACACTATAGTAACCATGATAAACCTATCTATGACATCAAAAACTGCTTCAAAAACCAAAATCAACCCGAATAAAAAAATCAACCCAAGTTTAATCCTTTTTTTTTTCCACGAATTTTAAAGGTAAAAAAACACATAATATGATCTTCTCTCATGAAATAAATTATTTGAGATAAATATCGTTTGTTTTGGTGGCCCAAATTGGTGTCAATGATATTTTTCTCTCTTTACCGTTAAAATTTGATAATCTCTCTTTCTCTTTCCTCTCTCAACCAAGAACTAAAATATAACAAAATAAATTTTGTAGGAAAATTAAATTGAAAAAATATTGAGGTATTGAATTGTATAATTGTGTGATTTTTAAAGTTCAAGGACTAAAGTGCATCTTTTGTGAAACTTATAGCATGCCATCCATGTTTAGGGCCTTTTTTATTTTTGTCACTCTTCTTTCAATCCTATCTTTTCATAAAAAAAAAATTAAAATCAAATGGTTTTTAATTAAGACTAAATTGCCAAAAAGATATTTGAGGATCAAATTGAAAAAATATAAAATTTTGCACAGCCTATACATAATAATGTGTGAAAAGATAAACAATTGAGTCTTGTACAATGAAAAACTTATGTCTGTTAGAGTAATACTTAATTTTCAAATAAATGTTTTCTTTGTTATTCTTTTTATAAATAAAAGATATTTAAAATATTGGCTCCTATGCCACTTGTGTTAAAAAATGGATTATTTCATTCAAAGGTCATTTACAAAGGTGAATATTATTTATATATAAAAAAACAATAATAATACTTATCAAAACTAATCCAATCTGTTATTAGAGAAATTTAGATAATACCACAAAAAATATATATTATTCAAATAATTTTATTTATTTTTTTAGATTTTTAAAATTAGAGGATGTGTGATTTTTCTTGGTACTAATTCTAACCAGTAATATTTGTAGTACTTTAGGTAAAAAAAATTAATGACATGGTGAACTAAATCGTAAGATGCACATGAATTAGTTGATGGAGTAAAATAAATTCAAATAAAAAAACCAATAACTTTGAGATATGGTTGTGAATTCAACTTGATTGTTGATCCAGATAAAAAACAGTTTATAAGTTAGAAGCATTAATTTATAAAATAAAAATAAAATAAAATAAATTGATGGCAAGTTTTCATCAGGTGAAGTCAAGTTTTTTTTATAGAATTAATCAAGTTTTTTTTTTTAAAAAATATAAATCAGTTTAGATCTGAATTAATTGATTCGGTACAAGTTTTATAGCTACAGAACGAGCCTACGAGGTTAGGTAATGAAAAAAAAATGGAATAAATACAGCAATAACTAAGGAGGGAGCAACTGCGTGACCAGCCGCGTGGCTTTGAATGAAATGTACAATTATTTTTTATTTTCCATTATTACAATCAAAATCAAAAGCAAAATAGGAGAAGCAGATGGATCATTCAAAATAGAGACCAACATAGGACCGTTGCAGCAACGTTAAAAAAAAATCTGAATATTTTTAAAAAAAGTAATCTAAATCACCCCCTAGTTACCGTTAGCACCACTCAATTACCCAACAGCCGCTCCCTCAAAATCTAAAATTCCAACCCCGAAGTTGAGCACAAGGAGGGAAAAAGAAGTACAGAGTTTTTATCCAATTTTCATTCTTCATGGCAACTTTGGCACCTGGAATTCTGTTGAAGCTACTAAATGGGATGGATACAGGGACCTAAACCCACCAGCGAGCACCGGAGTTCAGTTTTGCAGGTAACTGACATAGTACCAGCTGATCTCGACGAGAAAAATCTGTGGCCAAAACAAGGATTCTTCATTAAAGTATCAGATTCTTCGCACTCCATCTATGTCAGTCTTCCCTCTGATCAAGATGATTATGTTCTCAGCGACAAAATGCAGCTAGGTCAGTTCATTTACGGTTGACAGACTGGAGCCAGGATCTCCTGTTCCTGTTGTCAAAGGGGCAAAACCACTTCCAGGGAGACACCATTATTAGGAACCCCTGAACCCCTTATGGGTCTTAGAGGAAAGGGGAGAGAGAAGTGAACAAAAACCACCATTGCAAAGGAGAGGGTTCTTGGGGAACAGGGCAAAATGGGGCAGATGGGGTTTCATCTCCAATGGTTTTAAAGCCAGTTCCTTTGGATTTTAATCAGTGCACACCGGTGAAACAGCGGTTGGCTGTGAGTTGTGTGAAATCAGTCTCCCCGGTGGTGAGAGGGAGAATTGCCAAAGATGGAGGCACTAATGGGGGTGGTTAGGTGTTCTTTTGCTGGTGGTGGATTGCTGGCTAAGATGGTGGACAACAAGGGAGAGAGCCCTGCATTGCTTAGGAAAGTTGTGCTGCACCTTCTGCTAATTCAAGTTTCCAAGAAGCAAGAGTGTCTGTGAACGAGAAGCTCGAATTCCAATTAGCCCCTGCAAATCATCTGGTAGGTGCATTTTCCTCTCATTTATTAAGTCTTGAATTATTTTTTTCAGTTCATCAAGCTACTGATGAGCTTGAAATGGGTGCTTGATAATAAATATAGTAATCAGCTTTTGGAAAGAACCAAAGCTTTTCATTGCCCTATAATCGTCTGTAAAAGATAAAATAATAATATATTGAATGCTGCTGTTTTTTGTTTTCCGTAGGATAATAAAAGCTCAACCTCCCCACCAAGTTTAAGAAATGCAAGGGCGGTAGCTTCTCTCGGAAGGGGGCGGAGAAAGCACAAAACTCTTGCAATTTAAAGGCCGTCTCAGAAATACAGTGTCAGTATCGCAATGCAGCCTCTGATACCAGTACCGAGCTGGCCATGAATTTACCAGGAAAGTTGAACCTATTAGGCAAGGTGAACTCTGGATTCCTCTAGATGAAATCTTGATTCTCTTTGCTCTCTATTGTTTGCTAAACCTTTTGTGGCTAACAGGAAGCTGTGCAGCAACGAGAAACGGCTCAGAAGATAGCCCTCCAGGCGCTAAGAGACGCCTCAGCCACTGAAACTTTAGTTCGGCCTCTCAAGTACTAAACCCCTTCTCCTATCCCCTGTATTTGTGCGTTTTTTTGGCTCCTTTCGGTTTTAATCATGTTATCATGATTTGGAAGTCTGAAATTAAGTTTTGCTAACATCAAAACGATGACTACTTGTGTAGGATGATCTTGAATTTGAGCAGAACAGCGAGACCGGATGCTCCAGCAGCCTGTTTTGACCAGTTTCTGGAGTTCCATCTCCAGATTGTGAGAGCAGTTACTGATATAGTGTCCATTCAAGCAGCCACTTCAGCTGCTGAAGTTGGTCAGAGCTCAAATATCGAACAGCGTGAAAATTCCTCGATCTTACATGAAATTGTACACAACTCTATGGACCAATGCGGGAATCCTGTATTAAACTCGTCGAAAGAAGAACAGCATTGTACAAATCAATTGCTAGCTTCAATGAAAGAAAAGTGATCAGACGATGAATTTCGAGAAACTCCAAAGATCAAATGCTAATCAAAAGGCCTTTCCAGAAAGAAAAGGGCCATCAACTCCACAGGGAAACTGCCACCTAAAGCTATGATTGAGAATGATGAAAACAAGAGACCAACCTCCTCTTGCAGCTTAAGCAATACAATTAGGTTGGGTAA
>CM031987.1:4010535-4061661 GCA_018804465.1 Populus tomentosa | reverse complement strand
CAAGGGCTTAGTGCTACTCCTTCAAGGCCAAGCAATGCAACACTGTTGAGGGAGGGCTTGGAATAGGTTCAAGTAACGAAATATTACCTTCAACAGAGGTATGATGCTTTCATATATTAGTTTATATCAATTTCCTAAGCTTGTTCTTGATTAGCCGTGTGAACATGAATGAAGTGGTATTGAAGGATCTAAAATCTTCCAGTTTTGAAGCTGATTGGTTTGTGATCTTGTAGAATTGTGCAAAAGGATTCACATACCCAAACTAGCTGGGCATTTAGGCTTTGTTGTTGTTGTTCTTGATAGACCATTTACCACATAGTCAATTGGAATTTTAAGCCATTAGCCTCGGTATCATATGGGTAGATTCGTAAGCTGAATTATTTGCCCAGCCACAGCAGTTAAGTTATGATGGTTGCTTGACAAGCATCTTTTACTGGTTTGCAATTGAATTAAAGTTATAGAAAAATACTCCTATTGACTGCACCACCTGATATGGCTAAGGGTTGTTGAGAATTAAACATCAACTAAATGAACTTGTTGGGTTTCTTATTTGATCGAATTTTTTTCTAGTGAACTTGAGATGAAAGATGAATGTGTATCTATTGCTGATCTAACAGGCTGGTGAGTTTTCAAGACCCGCTGCATCCACAAATGGGGTAGCACAGAAGTCATCAAGAATCACAGATATAATGATGAATCTGCTGCACAATTTAAAATTGAAAGAGAAGAGGGTGAATTATCTCCAAATGGAGATTTTGAGGAGGATAATTTTGCATTTTATGGAGAAGTTGGTTTGGAGGCAGCGCATAAGGTGAAGGACGGTGCTGTTAGTAGGCAATATCAAGCCAGACAGGGAGAAGGATGTGGAGAGGCAGGAGGAGAGAATGATGCTGATGCTGATGATGAAGGTGATGAAAGTGCTCAAAGGTCAACAGAGGATAGTGAGAATGCATCTGAGAATGGTGATGTTTCTGGAAGTGAGTCTGGTGATGGTGAAGATTGCTCTCGGGAAGAGCATGAGGAAGATGGAGACCATGATGAGCATGATATTAAAGCTGAGAGTGAAGGTGAGGCCGAAGGAATGGCTGATGCCCACGATGTTGAAGGAGATGGAACAATGTTACCATTTTCAGAACGATTTCTTCTAAATGTGAAGCCTTTGGCAAAGCATGTCCCTCCTTCATTGCATGACAAAGAAAAAATTTCTCGGGTTTTCTATGGAAATGATTCCTTCTATGTTCTTTTAGGCTTCACCAAGTAAGGCTTGTTTTTGAATTCTGTTTATATGGCTGGATTTTTATTTAATTTACAAGATTACTTTTATTAACATGGTATCTCTGTTTATTAATTTGACAGACATTATACGAGAGAATACAATCTGCAAAGGTGAATTCATCATCTGCTGAAAGGAAATGGAGAGCTTCAAATGATACTAGCCCTACTGATCTCTATGCCAGGTGCCATAGTTTCAGAAATTTAAGAGGTTCTGTCAACTTGAACTTGATCAGTTTTTATTAATTTAAGTGTGCATGTCTTTGCAGATTCATGAGTGCACTTTACAACTTACTTGATGGTTCTTCTGATAATACAAAATTTGAGGATGATTGCCGAGCTATTATTGGGACACAGTCATATGTTCTATTCACATTGGACAAACTAATATATAAGCTTGTCAAACAGGTAAAGGCATAGGATTTCCTTCAACATTTTCATTCTCCAGTTTTCTGCTTTTCTTGCCCTTGTCCTCTCACCAAATAGTTCTATATTTCCCTCAGCTCCAAACGGTAGCAGCAGATGAGATGGACAACAAGTTGCTCCAACTATATGCATATGAAAAATCAAGGAAACCTGGAAGACTTGTGGATATTGTTTATCATGAAAATGCTCGAGTGCTTCTTCACGATGAGAACATATATCGCATTGAATGTGTAGGTCTCTAGTGGTTTTGCTTCTGTGTCTGTTTTTATTGGACTGTTATGAGTTTGAAGGTTTGTTGATTTTGCTGCAACTGTAACACAATAATTTTCTCTGCAGTCTTCCGCACCAACACACTTGTCTATTCAGCTTATGGACTTTGGACACGATAACCTGAAGTGACTGCTGTTTCCATGGATCCTAATTTTGCATCTTATCTGCTTAATGATTTCCTCCCAGTTGTTCCTGACAAAAAAGAAAAGCCAGGGATTTTACTGAAGAGGTACGTGGACCCAATGGACAAAGTTGTCTGCTTTGTATGAGCTCCTTTGGCTAAATAAAGACACTGTTTACAGGAATAAACGTAGAAATGCAAATTCTGATGAGTGCCAGGCCATGGAAGGTTTTCGGGTTTTCAATGGTTTAGAGTGTAAAATTGCATGCAATTCATCTAAGGTATCTTGCATTAAAAGCCACGTTTTAGTTTTGCTTTTTTGTATTCATGTACTTGTAATTAAGCAAGAACCTCTGTATACTTTCTTGTTCGTTGTCTCTTATATCTTCTGTTTATCAACTGTTGATGTGTGCATGTAGGTATCCTATGTTTTAGATACAGAAGATTTTTGTTTCTAACGGGAAGGAAAAGCAGAACTTTGCAGCAGAATGGCTCCTGCCACAACCAGGAAAAGATTTCTAAAAGAGTACAACGGTTTCACAGATGGCTATCTAGCAAATAACATGCCTTCCTGCAACGGAGTGGATATGGTGTGTACTAATCTTTGCTTAACTGATTGCAATTGCTTGTCACGGTATTTAAAATTACCTTCTTGTCGTGATATTCAAAATTACCTTCGCACATAAGCCTGCACACACTGATTAGAAGTTAACGAGCAAGCCAATCTGATTTGTTGGTTAATATTATTCCAGTTCCACCTTTTGTACCCTCCAAATGAACAGGAAAAGACAACCTCTCTAATGCTTTCCTTCCTCTTTGTTTTTTAAATTTTTTTAACCTCCTCTCTAACACTTGCGCTCTCAGATTTTGTTCCACAGCTGGCTTTGGTATGCATTTCACGGGCTGTAGCCAAAAATGCAACCGTGGTGGTGGCGGGCACGGCCAAATTAGCTTTGATCTGTTCCCATAGCTGTCTCACCAAGTGAATAAGGAATCATGGAGATATGGCTTTGCAAGATTGTAGTATAGTGTAAGCTTGTGGCATTTCGAGCCACCATCATGTATGTATATAGGGCTGACGTGATGTAATATCTGAGATATATGTTCATTCCATTCATCAATATTTTTATAGTCTTGTTTCTCTTGGATTTCTGCTCCGCTCTTTGTAGTCACCGTGCCGTAATTTGCCTTGCCCATCGTAAGGCGGCTCTCTACTTCGGCAGCCATCCAAGATGACCACATAGAAACAAGCCCGGTCTGGCCAGTCAAACTCCCATTTGAATTTGGCTGACCCGCTTGAGATTCTTCTGAGCCGGTAGACCGGTAATAGTTGGAGAAAACTTGACCGGTTTAATGATAAATAATAATGAAAAAAAAAAGTTAAGGAAAAAAACCTAGACACCGTCGGGTTGCAACTTTTAGAATCCGGAGTTTGATACTAGCAAGTTATGATTTTTATATTTTATTGTTGGACTTCTAACGAGAACAACCTGCTGGGAAAGAAAAGGACAGAAATATGGAGAGGTGTGTGGCTGTGCTAGATTGAAGAATCAGATGCATTATAAAAATGAATTAGGTTACTTTTTATATCAAAATCCCTCTTTAGAGCCCAAGTCCACAGAAGAGTCGAAGCCCAATGCCAGGGTTGCATATTTTCTTTATCAAGAGTGCAATAGCCTATTTATTTCTTTACCCACTCTTGTGATTCTTGGATCAACAACTTTTGGGTGATTTTTTTTCCCTTGATCAACTATTATGTCGTTTTGATACATCCTATCCATGACATGGTTTAGAGTACAGAAATAGTCTTGTTGCCTGCATTTTGTTTAGGGTTAGGTATTTTTATCTTTTATAAAAGAGATTTATATAGGTTAAGTTTTTTCAATGTATTTTTATAGTTTAAAAAATCTAAGTTCAAAAAAAATTATTATATATACATGGATTCAAATAAATCGAGAATTATATGCAAATAAATAAATAAAAAGTCATTAATGATATCTACAAATAAAATTTAAAACATCGAGAGACAAATATAAATTAAGATATTTAATCTCGAAAGACGAGATATTTATCTAGTTGCTAAATTTATTTATTAAAATATTTTTTATTTAAGTAAATGATAATAAAAATAGAGATAAATTAAATTGATTGAATAAAATAAAAGAAAAAAAAAACAACATCAAGCAAGGTTGCACATAAAAAAAATTTATTTTCAAAAATAAAGTTCAACAATACAAAAGATAAAAAAAAATTATAGATGAATCAGAAAAGCTCTTCAAATTAAATGCATAACCAAAAAAATAATTATCATTTAAAAGATTGCTCCTCAAAAAAAAATAAACGAGATAAGGGTACTAATTTAAATATAAATTAAAAATATTTAGAGAAAAAATCATTAATTTAAAAAATAAAAAAAATAGAAAAAAAGGACAAAGGCCAACCCGCTTGACCCACATGCAAGCCTGTCCTGGGAGACCCGTGTAATTGGACCCTTAATTTTATTTTTGTTTGCAATAGGGGTGTTTGCTCAAATTTTTTTTGAAAAAACAATTAGACCATGCATTGTCTAGTTTGTCAAGATTCTAGCCATTATGGTGGCCGGAAAATCAAGACTTAAGTTTTTTTATCCTAAAACCCGTTTCTCAACCTATTTTTGCCCATAAACACCTATAAAACACTATAGTAACCATGATAAACCTATCTATGACATCAAAAAACTGCTTCAAAAACCAAAATCAACCCGAATAAAAAAATCAACCCAAGTTTAATCCTTTTTTTTTTCCACGAATTTTAAAGGTAAAAAAACACATAATATGATCTTCTCTCATGAAATAAAATTATTTGAGATAAATATCGTTTGTTTTGGTGGCCCAAATTGGTGTCAATGATATTTTTCTCTCTTTACCGTTAAAATTTGATAATCTCTCTTTCTCTTTCCTCTCTCAACCAAGAACTAAAATATAACAAAAATAAATTTTTGTAGGAAAATTAAATTGAAAAAATATTGAGGTATTGAAATTGTATAATTTGTGTGATTTTTAAAGTTCAAGGACTAAAGTGCATCTTTTGTGAAACTTATAGCATGCCATCCATGTTTAGGGCCTTTTTTATTTTTGTCACTCTTCTTTCAATCCTATCTTTTCATAAAAAAAAAATTAAAATCAAATGGTTTTTAATTAAGACTAAATTGCCAAAAAGATATTTGAGGATCAAATTGAAAAAATATAAAATTTTGCACAGCCTATACATAATAATGTGTGAAAAGATAAACAATTGAGTCTTGTACAATGAAAAACTTATGTCTGTTAGAGTAATACTTAATTTTCAAATAAATGTTTTCTTTGTTATTCTTTTTATAAATAAAAGATATTTAAAATATTGGCTCCTATGCCACTTGTGTTAAAAAATGGATTATTTCATTCAAAGGTCATTTACAAAGGTGAATATTATTTATATATAAAAAAACAATAATAATACTTATCAAAACTAATCCAATCTGTTATTAGAGAAATTTAGATAATACCACAAAAAATATATATTATTCAAATAATTTTATTTATTTTTTTAGATTTTTAAAATTAGAGGATGTGTGATTTTTCTTGGTACTAATTCTAACCAGTAATATTTGTAGTACTTTAGGTAAAAAAAATTAATGACATGGTGAACTAAATCGTAAGATGCACATGAATTAGTTGATGGAGTAAAATAAATTCAAATAAAAAAACCAATAACTTTGAGATATGGTTGTGAAATTCAACTTGATTGTTGATCCAGATAAAAAACAGTTATAAGTTAGAAGCATTAAATTTATAAAATAAAAATAAAATAAAATAAATTGATGGCAAGTTTTCATCAGGTGAAGTCAAGTTTTTTTTATAGAATTAATCAAGTTTTTTTTTTTAAAAAATATAAATCAGTTTAGATCTGAATTAATTGATTCGGTACAAGTTTTATAGCTACAGAACGAGCCTACGAGGTTAGGTAATGAAAAAAAATGGAATAAATACAGCAATAACTAAGGAGGGAGCAACTGCGTGACCAGCCGCGTGGCTTTGAATGAAATGTACAATTTATTTTTTATTTTCCATTATTAAAATCAAAATCAAAAGCAAAATAGGAGAAGCAGATGGATCATTCAAAATAGAGACCAACATAGGACCGTTGCAGCAACGTTAAAAAAAAATCTGAATATTTTAAAAAAAGTAATCTAAATCACCCCCTAGTTACCGTTAGCACCACTCAATTACCCAACAGCCGCTCCCTCAAAATCTAAAATTCCAACCCCGAAGTTGAGCACAAGGAGGAAAAAGAAGTACAGAGTTTTTATCCAATTTTCATTCTTCATGGCAACTTTGGCACCTGGAATTCTGTTGAAGCTACTAAATGGGATGGATACAGGGACTAAACCCACCAGCGAGCACCGGAGTTCAGTTTTGCAGGTAACTGACATAGTACCAGCTGATCTCGACGAGAAAAATCTGTGGCCAAAACAAGGATTCTTCATTAAAGTATCAGATTCTTCGCACTCCATCTATGTCAGTCTTCCCTCTGATCAAGATGATTATGTTCTCAGCGACAAAATGCAGCTAGGTCAGTTCATTTACGTTGACAGACTGGAGCCAGGATCTCCTGTTCCTGTTGTCAAAGGGGCAAAACCACTTCCAGGGAGACACCCATTATTAGGAACCCCTGAACCCCTTATGGGTCTTAGAGGAAAGGGAGAGAGAAGTGAACAAAAACCACCATTGCAAAGGAGAGGTTCTTGGGGAACAGGGCAAAATGGGGCAGATGGGGTTTCATCTCCAATGGTTTTAAAGCCAGTTCCTTTGGATTTTAATCAGTGCACACCGGTGAAACAGCGGTTGGCTGTGAGTTGTGTGAAATCAGTCTCCCCGGTGGTGAGAGGGAGAATTGCCAAAGATGGAGGCACTAATGGGGTGGTTAGGTGTTCTTTTGCTGGTGGTGGATTGCTGGCTAAGATGGTGGACAACAAGGGAGAGAGCCCTGCATTGCTTAGGAAAAGTTGTGCTGCACCTTCTGCTAATTTCAAGTTTCCAAGAAGCAAGAGTGTCTGTGAACGAGAAGCTCGAATTCCAATTAGCCCCTGCAAATCATCTGTAGGTGCATTTTCCTCTCATTTATTAAGTCTTGAATTATTTTTTTTCAGTTCATCAAGCTACTGATGAGCTTGAAATGGGTGCTTGATAATAAATATAGTAATCAGCTTTTGGAAAGAACCAAAGCTTTTCATTGCCCTATAAATCGTCTGTAAAAAGATAAAAATAATAATATAATTGAATGCTGCTGTTTTTGTTTCCGTAGGATAATAAAAGCTCAACTCCCCCACCAAGTTTAAGAAATGCAAGGGCGGTAGCTTCTCTCGGAATGGGCGGAGAAGCACAAAACTCTTGCAATTTAAAGGCCGTCTCAGAAATACAGTGTCAGTATCGCAATGCAGCCTCTGATACCAGTACCGAGCTGGCCATGAATTTACCAGGAAAGTTGAACCTATTAGGCAAGGTGAACTCTGGATTCCTCTAGATGAAATCTTGATTCTCTTTGCTCTCTATTGTTTGCTAAACCTTTTGTGGCTAACAGGAAGCTGTGCAGCAACGAGAAACGGCTCAGAAGATAGCCCTCCAGGCGCTAAGAGACGCCTCAGCCACTGAAACTTTAGTTCGGCCTCTCAAGTACTAAACCCCTTCTCCTATCCCCTGTATTTGTGCGTTTTTTTGGCTCCTTTCGGTTTTAATCATGTTATCATGATTTGGAAGTCTGAAATTAAGTTTTGCTAACATCAAAACGATGACTACTTGTGTAGGATGATCTTGAATTTGAGCAGAACAGCGAGACCGGATGCTCCAGCAGCCTGTTTTGACCAGTTTCTGGAGTTCCATCACCAGATTGTGAGAGCAGTTACTGATATAGTGTCCATTCAAGCAGCCACTTCAGCTGCTGAAGTTGGTCAGAGCTCAAATATCGAACAGCGTGGAGAAAATTCCTCGATCTTACATGAAATTGTACACAACTCTATGGACCAATGCGGGAATCCTGTATTAAACTCGTCGAAAAGAAGAACAGCATTGTACAAATCAATTGCTAGCTTCAATGAAAGAAGTGATCAGACGATGAATTTCGAGAAACTCCAAAGATCAAATGCTAATCAAAAGGCCTTTCCAGAAAGAAAAGGGCCATCAACTCCACAGGGAAAACTGCCTCCTAAAGCTATGATTGAGAATGATGAAAACAAGAGACCAACCTCCTCTTGCAGCTTAAGCAATACAATTAGGTTGGGTAAGCAGATTGAAAATGAAGCTGGAAATTGGTTCATGGACTTCCTGGAGAAAGCTTTGGAAACTGGAATGAAGAAATCTAAAGGAACAACAGCAGATGGGGATGCTAAGAAAGTTCCTCAATCTCTACTATTGAAGGTTATAAACTGGGTGGAGGTAGAGCAGTCTGACTGCAATAAGCGGCCAGTTCATCCAAAAGCAGCACTGATTGCTCGGAAGTTGAGGATCAAGGTGAAGAATCCTTAGATGGGCTACTGTCGAATCTAGATCGTATTGATCATAAAGAATTCAAAAACCTCTCCAGTTGGCTTTTGCTCCCCGCTTCCCTATCGGAAATAGCATTCCAACTCGTTTTCGTTTTGTATGTGTGTGTATGATATATAGACTGTGTCTGCGCGTGTTCAGATTTTTGGTACATTTTGTTTGGAAAATGATAGTGCATTGATTAAACTTCCACGCATGTATCCAGCTAAAAGCTTTGATTTTGAGGGGTTGAGGATGGAGAAATTATCGAACCCCGATCTCTTCAGCCACATAACTCGCATACCATGAAACACAGCAGCAGTAGCATCTTCATGGAACATGAAATAGAGTTCTCACTTCCAAAGGCACAAACACAAGCACTTTCAATTCCATTGCTTGTCTTGTCTCGACTCTGAAATCAGTTGAGTTTCACTAATGTTTTGAGGGGGAGAGTGATCTAGTAGTAGCATGGTTGTAATATGAACTTCGTTTTTCCAGACTCACACAGCCAAATCCTTAATGGCAGTGGGCGGGCTTCGATTTAATAGTATCGATTAGATCTTCATCAAAAAAAAAACAAAAAGAAAAGAAAACGAGACCAGCTCTGGAAATTTTCACACGCACCACCGTCTGTCACTAATTTCCTGCCATGAATCCAGAATCCGTCAAAATAACGCGGTTAAGATTTTCATTAATTTGTATTGGCTAACAAGGACTAGGGTAGATCATTCTTGAGTAGAATTGTATTGAAGATTAAATAAGAGATATCTTCGTAAGCGTTCACCTTAAAGGAGCAAGCATGTGGAATTTATGAATTTCTCCTAGGAATATGCCCTATCCAGTCAGTTCACTTATTGGTGGACGGTCCATGATGCTGGATGCTGTCTTTGCATTGCTTTGCAAAACTGGGTCAATATCAGGTAATTTTGGAATCTGAGCCAATATATCAATTGTTCGTCGCAGGAGGCGAGCTAAATCCCCATCATCCATTGCACAGTCCATCATCATCTCCTTCCAAGTGAGCCCTGCAGCCCAGGCTTCAACCATACCTGAAAATTGGCTATCCAAACAACAGGTTATCTCTACCCCGTGTTTTTCTTGAAGCTTCGAAAGGTTACTTCTCTGCTCATTTAAGATGTTGATGACATTGATTACTGCAGAAGAAGGTTCGTAGATGTAGTTGTTATTTTCCCAGGCACGAACTTTGATCCCTTCAGAAACTACACTTGCGCAGACAGCTGCAAGTTGTCCAGGTTTCAAATCCAAAAGGATTCTACTTCGAAGAACCATTGCAAGCCACAGTTCATTTTCTCCTCGAATCGCAGCTGCAGTTTCACCAAGAGGAAATATTACTTGTGTGTTGATATCCAAGGCCCTGCTTTCATGTACAACATTGCTGATCTTTAAGAATTCTTTCCAACCAGATGGTTCAATTTCCTGCAGCCGTTCGCTCAAACGGTTTGATCTCATCTTGAGGCGTTTAATCTTATCCTCCGTAAAATTCTTCCAGTCTAGGATCCTCTTATATTCTTTAAAGCCTTCAGTACGTGCTATCGTTTTTTTCAAACGTGCAACTTTGTTTCTTTGATCCTTGTAACTTTCTACTGCATCATGGTAAGCTTGTGACATGTGTAACACCTCATCAATCTCAGAGAGACTATTTAAAACAGGCACATTTAAGCTCCACGACCATGTCTCGAGAGATCCTTCCATGTACCATAAACCACCAAGTTCAGATTCAGCAAGCTTTTCCCACTGCTTCTCCTCCCTATCAAGAAGCATCCACATAACTTCATGTGGCAAATCATCCCCTAGAGACAAGGCAACATTAGGAAGGCCTGTCCTATAAACAGTTTTGATCCATTTTTCTGTAAACAGATACCAAGAGTTATCTGAACCAAGAGCTACATGATAAGATGGCTCAACATCTTTATGAGTTTCAACTTCACTTACATTTGACTTAATGGGTGCAACAGTCTGTGCTAATGAATCAATGTCAGAAACCATGTTTTTAAATTTTGAACCATCAAATGAATCAGCATTCCCCAAATAAACAGCAGGCACTGAATGTTCCACTCCTTCAGAATCTTTGTATTTCAAGCACAAAAAGGGTAAACGATCATTTCCTAACTCTTTCAATAAAATTTTCAGGGCATTTAATCTCTTTGTTTCCATCTTTCTGCGTAATTCAGTCCGCAGGCGTTTCTCTTCCCTCAATTGTTCTTGTAAAATTGCAATCTCCTTGTATGCCCCATCAGATAGGATTTTCCTGCTCTTTCTATCTACAGCATCATCACTGGTTTCTGAGGTCAGCATTTCAATCTCTTTCTGTATTTTAGCTAGCTCCTCTTTTGAAGCAAGCATCACATTGCTGCCAATATATGTTCCAAAACTTTTCTCAACTAGTTTCCTGGCTTCTTTCAAAGTTCTCCCTGCCTGGAGAACCTTCATTTCATTTGATTCGTTTGATCTACGAGTAATTTTTGCACCAGCAAGAAGATTCAGCACCATCCCATAGGAAGCAGTAAACTGTGATACAAGAGGTTCTAGTCCAGCAAATAGAAGCTTGCAGCACTCTTCCGCACCTTCATTGGAAGCCTGAACCAGCACAACATGGCCCCTTTCATCAATGCCTCTACGACCAGCTCGCCCGGCCATTTGAAGAAGCTCGTTTGGGCTTAATGGTATACGACCACTACTACTCCTCCTGCTGAGAGACGAGATAACAGCTGTCCTAGCAGGCATGTTGATTCCAGCAGCTAGTGTTTCTGTAGCAAAGACAACTTTAATAAGTCCTCTCTGGAACAGTTCCTCAATAAAAGATTTCCATAGAGGGAGACATCCTGCATGATGCGCAGCAACCCCTCTTAGAAGTCCTTTGACAGCAGTCTCCCTGACAGCATCGGGATTCTGAACACTAAACCTCTTCAAAGCCAGTTCAACCTCACTTGCCTCACACTCATCTAAGAGCCTGCAACCTTCAAGGTACTGCACAGCCGCATCACATCCTCTTCGGTTAAAAATAAACCAAATTGCAGGCAGCATATCCCTTGCCTTAAGCTGTGCTAGTGTATCAACGACTTGAGGCACCTGAAAATCATGATTTATTTTAGATGACTAAACTCCTTTTCCATTCTAGAGGACAGGTTAAAAGTCAGCTATAACAAACTATTATACTCAGAAGAAAAGGAAAGAAGGAAAGAAGGAAAGAAAAAGAAAAGTGTCACATTATCAGAGAAACAATGGATAAATTAATTGCCTGTGAACGGCGTATTCTGCTTATATCATTCTTCGAAAGAGGTTCTTCAGACATGTTACTAATACTATCAAAGCCCATGTTGCTTCCACGTTTTCTTGAATTCCTTCTTCTCGACCCATCATCCTTGTAAGATTTAACTCTTGAAGCAGAAAGTTGTAGATAATTGAGCGACAGCTTCCTGTTCCAAATTAAAGGTCAAAACCAGAAATTAGTATCATTGCATCACAAAGAATTCTTTATATAAATGCAAGAACATTATGAAACCATCATCAACACAACTGCGACATAAATTGAATTTGGAGTTCAGACGAAGAAAGAATTTTTTTGGGGGGTGACAAGATGAATAAGATAACAGAAGACAGACAAACCTATTCATGTGCTTTCTTTTCTCATCAAGAAGAGGATACAAAGAATGCCTGGTAGAGAAGTGCCAAGTCAATGGAACTGGACGCCTTGATGATGTCACCAGTTCAGTTTCACCATGAACCTAGCAAGTAAATTGAAATAAATATCAATTTACCTTTCTCACTGTGAAAAATATTGTTTCCATAGGTCACCAAACAAGACAATACAGAAGCCATGGCTGGCATGACTAATGTGCAGAATTGAGTTCAAGCATGTCACAATTTTTTATCCCATTGAGAAAAGATGCATCCAGAAGTTTTGTTCACGTATAAATGGAGGCATATCATTATTTTAATCCATCTGATAAGGGAGGTATGGTAGAAGTTTTGTGCACTCTTAATTTACACATATCACTCCAATATACCTTAACTTTTTCCATAAACAGGTTTCAAAGTAAAATTAAAGGATAAATCTAGTTCAATAGTAGGACAAGAGTTCAGACATGAAATAAAAGCATAGCCTTGGTAATGATGCAGCCAGCCCAATAGACAATTACTTCAACAGAGGAATGAAAAGCAGAAGAAACATCCCACAGCCAACAAGAACAATGTCTAGACATGTAAGCAGTTGTTTTTATTGGAATTATCAAATCAATGGTGAGTTCTTGGGATGACGGACACATTCATGTGCAAGTGGATTCATGTATGTGTTCATCTTTTATATTGCTGGATAAAGCCAATCTATCAGAATGTTAATTGTCCAAAACCAATACAAATGCTAAGGATGCAAACTGATCAAGTAACAAGAAAAATTGCCAGTAATCTCATCCACCATTCATAGTGCATGCACTTCAATTCTCAATTTGCAAACCTAAGAATCTAAAGGAAGCCAACAAATGCATTGAAGACGTCACTTCTGGTTCCCTAAAGGTAGGAATGTACAAAAACCATTCGGAACTCAATCTGCAGCTACAGGCTTATGCGTCCACATTAACCGCAAAAGACATCTTCCTTAACCAAGATAAAAAATACTACACTCTATTAGCACACCCACAAATTTTTTTTGAATGATAGTCAGTGTGATCCTTCTGCCCAACAATCACAAAATATATTTCACTATTTTTGTGGCCTTGGACTCTGTGAGAAGCAAAGCAGAAGAAAATATAAAATGAAAGAAGGATGATAAAGCGTTGTTTTTAAAGATAGTCAATGCTTAAATATGATACAAAAATAAATAAATAAATAAATAAACCAATGTTGGCTAGATCCTTCATCAATATATTTTGGCCATCAATTTTCCACCATTTTTATTCTAGGTATTCATAGAAATCGAACATGTCAAAGGCCTCAGCTGGAATGGGAATGGTTCTGATCTGCTCCATATCAAGAACAATTTAAATGTATTTTCATTAAAGATCATTAGCAACTAAATAGTTAAGATGAAAGTTTCTGGGAGATGTAAAATTAAAACAAGATATTAAAACTATAAAAATGAACCTCCCAAAGTCAAACTCTGGATGATAAGTAAATTCTGGTTCTGTTAGGTTCTTCAATAAGAGGAAGTGGAACAAGCTTAGCATTTCATTAAATTCCTTAGCAACAGTTCCACAAATAGTTTGTTAAAAGTAGAAGAATGAATAATAAATGGGCAAATGGAGCATCTTGTTACTGGCAAATAATTATCCTGCAAGCATTAATGTGTAACTGCCATGTCTGCAAGACAGCTCCATACAAGGTAGTATAGTGGACATTTATAAAGAACTGTACCTCACGAATCCATCCAGACAGCTCATCTGGATTCTTGACTGTTGCTGATAAACATATCAGTTGAACTTCTTTCGGGCAATAAATAATCTGCAAATTTAACAATGTCCATCACACTATGCAATGCGGTGAAATTTTGGTATGTAAATGAGATACTGAAATATAAATTATACTTACTATCTCCTCCCATACAGTACCACGAGATATATCACTTAGAAAATGAACTTCATCCAAAACAATCACATCAACATGGAAAAGTCCACTACCAGAAGAAACCATCCCAATGCTGCATGACAAGTCCAACCACCATTTATATACTTAATTCAAAAGATAAATTGAAGTAACAAAAGAAGTACATGGGTCATAACTGCATGAGGAAAAGGATCATAGATTTTCTATACACAAACCAAATTTCCAGGTAAAAGAAATTCAGGTCTACGAATCATTGCTGACAACTTAATCTGCTTTTAAACTTAAACATCGTGATACTGATGAATTTATAAAAGCTAAGCAAGGCAATTATCATCCTTCCAACGTACAGTATAGTCGAAATTGAGACCGGGACCAGGACCGATTTAAAATAAAATCTTGTTTTCTTACTGCAAATGTCAATGCCTCGATATCAATCTGTTACTCCCAGCTGTACTAAATTAAAGTAACATTGTTCCATACACCATCTGTTGGTAGGATCAAAATATTTAACCATTACAGTATAAAACAAAACATACCTTTGATACAACATGTTTCGCAAAATCTCTGTTGTCATAATCAAAACTTGGGCATCTTTATTGATGGCAGAATCTCCTGTGAGAAGACCAACATTATCATCCCCAAATGTCTCCCTGTAAGTGTAGTTAGTTTCAGAGAAATAGTACTTATCAATGAATAAGCAAAACAAAGCAATCTTGTTATTTTTTGAAGAAGTGGAAATCACAAACCGAAAATCACGAAATTTCTGGTTGGATAAAGCCTTAAGAGGAGTGGTGTAGAAAATCCTCCTTCCTCTAGCAACAGTAGCAACTGCCGCGGCTTCAGCTATCAATGTCTTTCCACTGCTTGTTGGTGCCGATACCACTACCGATGATCCCTTCAAAAACGCCTCTATCGCCAACCGCTGCCAAAAACAATATATATAGCTATTTTTCACCAATTTCATAAGAACAATTTTTTTAAAAAAAAATCAAGATGAACCTGAAATTTGTCGATGCGGAAATCGTAAATGGAAGCAAGTTCATTAGCGTCAATAATTTCATCTCCAAACTCTTTGACTTCGTTACAGAGCTTTTCAACTCTCTGCCACTTGGATTCCTTGCGCCAATTTGATACTTCACTGCTACTCGCATCGGCCGATATTTCGGTTTCGGTTTCTTCTTCGAGTGCCTCCGAAATATCGTCGTATTCATCAGCAGCTTCGTCTTCCTCTTCGTCTTCGTCTTCGTCATCTTCGTACTCTTCTTCTTCGTCGTTGTCAGCATCGGAGAGTTGCGACTCGGCCGGAATGAGAGAGTCTGGGGAGTTGGAGAAGGAGAGGAGTCGAAATGAATTGAATGGTCTCGGTTTGGGTATGGGTTTGGGTTTTTGAAGGCAGTAGAATCCTAGGGTTTGAGGAAGAGGAGGGAACAGGGAGGGATTGAATTTGGAAATGTATGGAGAGGAAAGGATAGAGAGAGTGTTGTTCATGGCGCGCGGGAGTGGTTTTGTTTGGATACACTGCTCCTCTCTCGCTCGCTCTCTCCACGGTTTATCATTTCCTCCATAGAGTCCAAATTGCAATCTCTCTTCAAGATTTTTTATTTTATTTTATTTTATTTTATTGATTTTTAATGTTTCGAATTAAAATTAAAATATGTTCTAAATCAAACTTTATCCTATATGTATAAAAAAACTTCCAGGTTATTGCTTCCTCTACTGTGGCTACAAATACTAAGTTTCTTTTTTAAATTTGCTAATTTTATATTTATTTTGATTAATATTATTATTTAGATAACTTACACGTATCTCGATTAATTTTATAAATTTTAAAATTAATTATTACATTTATGATTTTAATAATTAGAGTCGATACATTATCCTTATTTGTTTGAATAATTTGATTTTTTTTTATATCCAGACATATATTTTCTTATTTATATCTATTATTTTTTTATTATAAATTTTAAATATTACAATATAGTACACCATGTATGGACAATCAACAAATTTTATAGTGAATTGTGATGGTTGATGATGAGATGACGGGAGCGTTTGCTTTTGTGATTGTATTTGCATCTCAAAATGTGTTCTTTTAAGTAATTGATGTTTTTTATGTAATATTTTGTGATTTTAATATGTTGAAATTAAAAATTAAAAAAATATTATCTTAATATATTTTTAATTAAAAAATATTTTTAAAATAAATTTTACACCACATTATCAAACCCACATGATATTATCAATTATTATAATGGTTAGACAAAAATTACAGTAACAATAATAATGATGAACATGATGATTTAAAAAAAAATGTTAAAAATAAAGTATACTTAATATTAATTAAAAAGAAGTATGGTGGCGAGATAGCCTCAATAATGTAGGTAAGAGAGCGTCGTAATGATATTAAGTATTAACAATGATTATATTAACAAAACACTAAATAATATGGCTGAATTATTGTTGTTACACTTACAAATTGTGTTTTTTTTTTATTCTTCAAAGACTTAATAGTTTTTATTTATTTTTTTAATTTTATCATTTAATATTTTATTATTTTAATAATTTTATTTTATATTTTTTTATATTGGGTTATACACCAGTCTCATGAATTAAAATATTTTTTTTATTGATTTTTATGATGTTATCTGGATTTCATAACAAGGGTGTCGACTTTGATTATTTTTTTAGGTTTGTTTTAATTGAATTTTTTTTTTATCATGCTTCATGAATTTGTTTTATTGATTTAGATTGCGAGTTTGACAGGCTAACATAAATTAACTCAGTTTATTTTTTGGGTTCACTTTTTAATTGAGTTTTTTTTCAACCTCACCCAACAACAACTCAATCTTATTTTTTTTACTTTCTTTTCAAACTCATATTTTAATATTAGATTATTTGAGAATTGTATTCTATTTTTATTTTCATTTTGCTTTTATTGAAGTTATCCTGGTCATATTAGATTATTTGAGAATTAGACTTTATTATTGTTTTCAATTTGCTTTCATTGGAGTTATTTTCATTTCACATGTTTTTTTTCCTTAATTTCAACTTTCACCATTACATCCACTGGAATTGGAATTTCAAGATTTTTTTATGAACTTATCCCAATATTATGATCCATGTTGTGAGTATAACAAGATAGCATGGGTACTAGGTTGTTTTTTATTTTTATTTTTATCTCATTCTTCAATATTGGGTTAGTTGAAATTTGATCTTTATTTTTTTTATTTATTTTCTATGGGGTTATCTTGATTTTATGACCTGGGTTATAGGTTTGATAAATTAACCTAGGTTGACTCAAGTAGTTTTACTTGTTTTTTATTTAATACTTTTTTTCAATTATGTCCTTGAACATTGGATTAATTAGGAATTGATTTTCATAATTTATTTTGATATGCTTTCTATAAGGATGTCATGATCTCATGATTTAGGTAATAGATCTGTCAAGTTAACCCAGGTCGATTCAATATATTATCGTCTTAATTTTTTTTTCAAAAATAATATCATATAATATGTCACCATATCGATATTTAAAAAAGATATCATCCATTGTACATCATATTTTATAGTTCATGATTGATTTTTTATTTAAAAATAGTAGTAGTGCTTTGATTTGTTTTATGTTAAAAAATTTAATCTAACCCATAATACAACACGGTCCAATGATCTTAGTTAAATATAAAGCTAAAACATGCGGGGTTTTCATTGTAGCTATCTTTATTGTGCACTCTTTCATAAAAATCACTATGGAATGAAATAATCAATTTTTTATAAAAAAATTCAAATTTAGTCCTTAAATTTTGTTTTTGCACAATTGAGCATTTTTAGCCAACAATTGCACTTGACTATGTGTTTTTCTTGCGGGAAGGGCTTGATTGAAAATAAAGGGACCAAAATGAAAATGGCTTTGAATTTCAAACAAAAAGTTTAATTTAGTCTCCTATCTTTTTTTTATTTTACAGGTGATCGGTTCCTTTACTTTTCAAAAATTTAATTTTGGTACCAAATTTTATTTTTTTTATTTTCCAATCCTTGTTTGTTAGAGGAGAGAGAGAAGCTCGTCGGATTCTGGCTTAGAAAGAGAAATTCACCATTTGTACCTATCTTGACCACTAAAATGGTTGAAATTGGTGTCAATGGGTTGTATTCGGCGAGGAGTTTAATAATAGTTGTTTTAAGCCTCAATTTTGCCTAAAAAACGAATCTAAGTCAAGGAAGATAAAATTTACTCAGTTTGATTTTATGATTTTGGCTGCTTTTTAGGTTTATTGAGTTGTTAAGTTGGTTTCTATATGTTCTAAGACTGTTTTTTTTTTTTTTTGCTTAAATGGGTAGAGAAATGGGTTTGGCGAGTTAAAAACCCATAACTCTGATTTTTGGCCACCATTATAATGGCTGAAATTTGGGCAACGACGCATCATTTGTCTCAATGAGCTATGCGTGGTCTCTATATTTTTAAAGAAATAAAAAAAAATTGGATGAGAGATCATTCGTCCCATTGAATGAAAAACAAAGTAAGCCTAGACAGATAGGCCTTGATTGTTCCTTTAATAGGCCTAGTGCTCTCTAGCTATAGGCAAGCGTTGCTAAACATTTTTGGCTCTTTTTTATTAGATATAGTACAAAAAAAACCTGGTTAGTTCTGTGACTTGGATCACATCGCAGATATGACAAGTTAAGCCACAACATCCTATAAATTTTTTTAATGCACTTTCAGTACCTTATTTTTAAAAAAATGCAATTTCACCATTTTAATATCAATGATCTATTTTTTTTAATTAACTTGAAATTTTTTAAAAAATATTGTTTCACCCCTTGTTATCAATGATTTGCTTTTGCTATCCCAGTACCATGCGTCTATCATTTTTTTTTTTTAATATTTCATTAGAAAATATCACATTTGCTTTATTTTCCTGTAAATCTATTAGATGAAAAACAATATATGAAATAAAATATTGATTGAATCAGATGGCGTGCATGACTTACATCGAGGGCTTGGTTGGTTGACTCGGGTCACTTATTTAAAAAAAAAAACGAATTGGATTTGTTTTTGTGAATTTTATCCTTCAACATTAAATTAATTCTAGATCTAGGTTCTTAGTTCTTTTTTTCTAAGATTATACTTTCAACTTTCGCATGTCAACCTAAACTGACCTAGATTGATCCAATATATTTCCTTCTCAAAATTAAATAAAATATCATCTATTAAACAACTTATTTTAAATTTATAAATAAAATATTTTTATTTCTTTAAAAGACATGTTGACAATACTTTTTTTTTGTTTGGTCATTTTTTTCATGCGTATCACTGACCAATGAGCTAACTTAGGTGTTGTTTTGGTGTAAAAGAGTTCTATTTTATAAGGATTGTTTGACCTAAGTGTTTTTTTCCTTTATTTTCTTGAGAAAGTAGATCTAATCGCGAGAATCATTTTAACTTCAGATTTATTTTGTTAATTTGAGTCTTTGGTAGCTATGGATAGATTTATCAAGATGTTTACGATGTTTTTTAAGTGTTTTGGGTCAAAAACAGGTTTTAACTTGAAAAAAAACTAATCCCTTGATATAGCAGGCGACACATTATTTGTGATTTTTTTTGTTTTTATAAAAAAATGATCCATCCCTTTAAGAAATAAGGGAAAAAAAGAAGAAGATAGACCCAAGTACTTTGGCTGGGTTGAAAAGCTCATGCACTTGTGCTGTTTTTTTAATGTCTAGACCCATGTGGCTAGGTTTTTTTTTCTTCTTTTATTTTCTATTTAATTGTTAATGATCTATCTTCGCAATTTCATTTTTTATTATGAATGATCTATTTTTGTTATCTCCGTCACATGTCTATCATGATTTTTTTATTTTTTAAATATATATTATTTCACACAAAAAATATTATACATATATTTTATTATTATATAATTAACTAAAAAATATCTGCCACATGTCTCCGTTACTTGTTTGTCATGATTTTTTTTATTTTTAAAATATATATTATTTCACACAAAAAATATCATACATATATTTTATTATCATTTAATTAACTAAAAAATAATCAATAGGGTAAAAGAATTATTGAATTCAATGACTTACATAATTTTTATTTTGAGATTGCTTAGATGATTGAAATGTACTTCACTTGAAATTCACGTGTATATATAAGAAAAAAGAAGCTTGCCAATACCATTTACAATAATGATGTCAGCAAACAATCTATACGTGAACATCATGAAAAGTTCAAATAAAATGAGATATGATTGTAGTTTAAGATGAAAGAGAAATTAACAGTTTTATAAATTTTAAAATTATTAAAAGTTTATATAATTATTAATTTTAAAATTTATAAGATTAGTTAAAATATAAACAAGTTAATTTAAATACCCATATTAATATAAAAAAATATATATAAAAATTACTAATATTTTTTAAATACTACGATACAATCATTGTAACCTAGCTGGGTGCTAAAATCTTATTTGAACATTGGGTATAAATAAAATCTAGATTGAAGATCTAAATCTAAATTTTATCCTATATGAAAAAAAAAGGGCTGTCATCGATGAGAAAATCATTGATAACGGGAAAGCCTTTTCTTTTTGTTTTTAATGATTGGTCAAAGGGAAAATGATGTAAATATCGCATTTGTTATATATTGTTGGATTGAAAGCACATTCAAATACTGTTTTTACGTGGAAAATCAAGAGCTTGTGAATAAAATCCCCTTTACTACTTCAATTACCAATTTTAACCTCTAATCATTATATTTTCTTGTGTATAGTAATGTGATATATGTTATTTTTTTTAAATATATTAATATGATTTTTTCTTTTATTTTTTTATTTTTTATAATAATACATTAAAAAATATTAATTTAATATTTAATAAAAGCAAATATATATTTCTTTTTTTTTTTTTAAAAAAAAAAGAGCTCCCATTGGTAGGTTTGTTGCTCACTTGTTTTTTCCATCCTGTGTTACAAGTGTTGGTCGTACCAATTTACTTTATAAAAAGAACAGGACAGCATCTAGACAATAAAATCTTCGTTAAAGTCATGATTAACTAGTGATTTCTCGAGTCAAAGCAGACATACTACTCTACAGTTCTGTTTTTTTTTACGTTTTAAAAAGACTTTTTTTAAAATTAATATATTTTTAATATAAAAAATAATTTTTTAAAACTAAAAAATTTTATTTTAATATACTTGTAAACATAAATACTTAAAAAAACATCCATTAACATACTTCCATACACTTTCTACTTCTTTTTCTTTGAATAATATCCATCCAAAACTCTTTATTAAAAAAGAATATATCCCACCAACAGCAAAATCAATAAAAAAAATATCACAGGTGACCTTTCCAACCGCCGCCAATAACCAAAGCTAACTCTTCCTCGTGTCTTCTTGACCCTCACCAAACCCCTCCATTGCCCTTCAAATTCAAAACTCTCCCACCCATACAACGAAAGACAACGGCGGTCGAGATGGCCTTATCACACCTAAAATCATCTTCCTCCGGATCCAATTTCCTCAAACCTCTCGCCACCGCCTTTTCTCTCCGCCGTCCGATCTCTACCTCAACTGATCCCCTCACAATCGAGACCTCCATTCCCTTCACCACTCACAGATGCGATCCACCATCGCGCACCGTCGATACCAGTCCCCAAGAACTCCTCTCCTTCTTCCGCGACATGGCCACCATGCGCCGTATGGAGATCGCCGCCGACTCTCTATACAAGGCCAAGCTCATCCGCGGATTCTGCCACCTCTACGACGGTCAAGAAGCCGTGGCCGTTGGTATGGAGGCTGCAATTACCAAAAACGACAGCATCATAACTGCCTACCGTGACCACTGCACGTTTCTGGGGAGAGGTGGGACACTCCTGGAGATATTTTCGGAGCTGATGGGACGACAGGGCGGTTGTTCGAGTGGGAAAGGTGGGTCCATGCATTTCTATAAGAAAAATAGTGGATTTTATGGAGGGCATGGTATTGTAGGAGCTCAAGTACCGTTAGGTTGTGGATTGGCATTTGCTCATAAGTATAACAAGGACGATGCCGTCGCCTTTGCTTTGTATGGAGATGGTGCTGCTAATCAAGGACAGTTGTTCGAGGCTCTTAATATCTCAGCTCTTTGGGATCTTCCAATCATTTTGGTCTGCGAGAATAATCATTGTGAGATGCATAAATAATTTCATTATTTATTATTATTTTCCATTTGCTTCTGTTTGTCAATTGGATGAAATGTGTTTTTGGCGCAGATGGAATGGGGACAGCCGAGTGGAGAGCCGCCAAGAGTCCAGCATACTATAAGCGTGGAGATTATGTTCCTGGCTTGAAGGTAATATACAATCTTGCATTTGTGCTTTTATGTTCTGTTGAAATTTTGGGTTTTATTGACTGACTATAATTATTATATTGTTTCTATCATAGAGAAATGGGAATGTTATCTGTGTTGTTGTTTTGGAAGTAACCATGCCTATTCTGTTCTATTGTTTAAATGTATGTTGCTATCATATTCTCTAGCTGTATAATAGATGGGAGTAATCACAGTTATATTATGTACTTTTGAATGACTAAATGTGTATGTTGTGAGTCTTACATGATGGAGAAAGGTTTTAACTCTAGGGTTTTTTTTTCTTTTCCTTTCCCATTATGTTGTTGAGAAACAAAGTCAGCTGCTATTAAGGAATTGCTGACTGGATTCACTTTAGTTTCTCGTTTGAATTGCTAGTTTAGAAATTAGCCTCTTGCAGTATTGAGTTGCCTGGGAAATTTCATGGGCCACTCATAAAGCTATTCCATTTGAAGACTATATTATGACGTATAAGATGTTGCAAAATATTTTGCCTTGTGCTTTTTACTGTCTTTTCAAAAGAAAGGAATGATAGATGTTATTGCAAAACTTGCAATGAAGTTATAACATAAAAATATGCAGCCATGTCATGATAAATTCGAAATGACTTTTTTCCTTTATGATGCATTCTAATAGCAAAATTGGTGCTGCAAATTCTTGCAATGAAATTATAACATAAAAAGCATGCAACTGTGTCATGATAAATCCCAAATGATTTTTATCCGTTATGATGTATTTCTAAGAGTTTCCAGTGTCTTTCTTTTTGTCTGCTTGCCAGCATGTGGTATTCTCCATCTTTTCTGCATTTCATCAAAGTTTAGTTATGGGGTGTCAATCCTGATGGAAAAAGTTAACACATACTTTGCAAATGAAGCTGTGCTGTATGTACATTGTCAATATAGCATGATTTCTCAGAACTTTTTGGCTCCTTTCATGATATCGTTCTGGATGTACATTGTCGTTGATCTCAGACTTTCAATCTAGGACTTTTTTTAAGCATTTCCTGGTCAATTGCTTGGAGATAGTTTTGAATATACTTTTCATGTTAAAAAAAAATATGCAAAGTTTTTCAAGAGTGTGTGGTGATGTGAATATGATTTTTTTGTTTTACTTGATTGATGCTTTCAGCTTTGGCTGGAATTGGTCTTTTTGAATGAAATGAAAATTGTTGAATTTGTTGTGTCTCAGTGAATTTGGGTTAGGCTGGTTACTGGGATTTTTCTACCACAACATAATAGGTTTTTGAGTTTGTTTCATACTTCATAGTTTTTGTTAACAGGTAGATGGCATGGATGCTCTTGCTGTGAAACAAGCATGCAAATTTGCAAAGGATCATGCCTTAAAGAGTGGACCCATTGTGAGTTTTAATTCTGTCCAGTTGTTGTGCGTGTGTTTTTAAGGTCCTTTGATTTTGAGGCCTTGATCTTCATTCTTTCTTCTTTTATTAACTCTTCATGAAGTCAGTCCAATGCTTTGTTCTTTCCCATTACTTATAATTTGGATCTTGGTAATTAAACAGCTATTTAATGTCATTTAATGGTATAGTGATGCTTTGAATAACAATATTATATAACTTGTTCCAAAGGGATTCCTGTTTTTTTCAATATGATTTATGCTGTATTAGAGCCTGCTTATCTAAGAAGAAAGTGTATTCAAGGTATGCACTTTCTTTGTTCTGAGGCTAGGTTACCCTGTCCTTTTTGCATTTCTTTGGCCAAGCCATGCTTTGATAGTTTAAGGCTGTAAGCCCATCAAAGTGCAATTGAGTATGTTCAGGATTCTAGCCTGAGTTTGAGTTTGCCAGATCTTGGACAGCCTGACTGAACATTTCACAGAGTAATGACATAAACTTGCTTATGATCTTTTTCCTTAAGGCACATAGTTCTTTCTACTAGGATTCGATGAAAAGAATTTGATAAGATGATATCCTCTGTTAAATAAATGAAGTAATTTGGTTTGCTTAAATTACTAGATAACTATAAGTGAACTATCTTGGGCACAATAATAGGGGCTGCAAATCTTTACATGGAATAACACATCTGATACTCATCTAGGAGCTCGGTTGGATGATGCACATGGCTGTGCTTAGTAATTATAAGTTAGGCGAGTGGTTCTTAATTAAACTGACCAGCATGCCAGTGTTCTGGACTCTTTGGATACAGGGGAATATGTTGTGCAGTTATCTATTTAACCAATTTTCATTGAGGCCAATTTCTAACCATTGATTGTTAATTCGATAACATTTTGTGATCTTGTTTCTCCAAAATAAAGCCATTGTACAGCGAAAGATTGAAGCATTTTTTATGCAATAAATAATGCTGAAAGTAACGGAGCTATGCATTGTTGAAGTTGCAAATCTGTGTTCAATCATGATTTATCATCAGAACACATTTTTTTCCTGAAAAATGGTGTTTTTTCTAACTGTTATTTTAAGTAAAACCTCTTGGAAGTTTGAGAAATTATGGGCAATCTCCCTATAATGAAGCTGCAGTTTTGGAGCTGCTGCTTAAGACATTGTCTTGAGAGCTTTGATATCACCAATGTGTCAAGGGATATGCATGATCCTAGATAGGTCTGACAAACAAATTTGGTTAGATTTTCTGTCTTTAAGAGAGTTGAGGACATATCTGTTAATTGAGAATCATGCTATAAATCGTTGGTTGATTTTAACACTATGGGAAATTAAGGCTGGGTTGTTTTATTGATTCTTACTATTGTTTCAGCCTTTTTGAAAAATTTATTTATGTGCAAGTCTATCTTATCCAGAATCCAAACACAAGCCATGTGAAATATGCTCACAGCTGAAATTGTTTAGTGCACACTTTAAGGCATTAAGGTTGGGTTGGTTTCTTTTACTATTCCTTTAGCCTTTCAGTAAATTTATATTTTGAATCAGCTTATCCAAATTCCAAAGAAAATGCCACGTTTTGACATCTGCTCGTAGCTGAAATTATGTGAGGCCCGAGATTATGTGCGAGGATGTGTAAAAATTTATAGAATTCACCAAAATCCTGTCTGTATCAGTGTTAACACAATTTAATCTGGTAATATTTTGTTACAGTCACATCAGCTGGCAATGGAAGTAGTTGATTGTATCCCTGTGTTGTAATTCTTGATTCTCACTCTATCAAATTGATTTGTTTATTTATTTTATTTTTTGATGCTCATGTCAGATACTTGAAATGGATACCTATAGGTATCATGGTCACTCTATGTCTGATCCTGGGAGCACCTACCGTACCCGTGACGAGATCAGTGGCGTGAGACAGGTTATTGCATGTTCTATTCAGCATTTCTTTTTCAAAGGCAAAGTTCGTTTACTATTTCAGATGTTTCATGTATAATTTGGTCTGTGATATAATCCTCAGGAACGTGATCCAATTGAAAGAATAAGAAAGTTGATAGTGACCCATGATCTAGCTACTGAGAAAGAGCTAAAGGTAATTTTGTGAACTTGGATTGCGTTCTTACATGAATTCTGGACAATCATGTCTTCCGTTATCAAGTAATGTTACTTTTTAGTAATAGATTTTGCCCCATCTCTCTCTCCTCATGTCTTGAGGAAGATTCTCACAATTACAATGAAGTTCAGAACTATGTTATCATGATCGAATGTAAACAGATTTGCATTGCTTTCCTATACTTTTCAGGATATTGAAAAAGAAGTGAGAAAACAGGTAGATGAAGCCATTGCTCAAGCCAAGGTAAGAACCATATATTGTTTTAATTTTAAATGCTTTGTGACCTAATTTGTTGAAGGAACTCTTTCCTTGTCTCACTGGTTTTGCTTTTTGAGTATTCTCAAAATCTTCATGGTTTTTTGATGCCTCTTTTTTCCTTTTCAATTGTTTTTACAGGAAAGTCCTATGCCAGAACCTTCAGAACTTTTCACAAACGTATACGCGAAGGGTATGGGAGTTGAGGTAATAAAGGTTTCCTTTCTTTTCGACTATCTGTCTGTGTATCAAATGTTTTTTGTTCCTCGACTTGTATATTTCCTTTTAGGATAGTTCTGAACATCTAAAAACCTTCTCAAGTACTGCCAATACGAGTTTCTTGGTCACTTTTGTCCAATAAATAACTACTTGATGGGGATATAGTATCATAGAGGGTAAAATAGGGATGGTAAAAGACAAAAAGCACTTAAAAATGAGTCTCTCTGTCTCTCTCTCGCCCACACTCGTGAGCACATGTGGATGTTATATGTTTATTCCTTGAATACAGCAGATGATTATTGACTATGATCAAGACAATTTACTCCTTCCAGTCAGAGTTTTCTACTTGTTTCCTGTGATATTTCTAACTTTACACAAAAATGCGAGTACTTTAGGGTCTTTCACACGAGCAACATGAAATGTTTTCCCTTTTCTTTCTCTTTTTCTGACATAACACGCCAGTATGATGGTTTCATGGTTTTGAATTGCAGGCATATGGAGCTGACAGGAAAGAAGTTAGAGCTGTGCTTCCCTGAGCTCAAACTTGGACGGGAACTTTTCTGATGCCCCACAGCCTCCAAATCTCTGTACCAAGTAACTATTGAAAATGATAGAATAAGTGAAGATGAGCATGCATTTCTTCCTGCCTAATTTTTTTTCCCTCACTTTTGTATAGAAAACTGTTTCTTCTCAAGTTGTGGGGCAAAACTATTTTTTCCAGTGTAGTTTTTCTTTCGGTGAGCTACAACAAGTTTCTATGATTTTTGTTGAATGAGCTGGTAATGTGCTCAAGAATACAAGAGCATCCGGACATGATATGCCAAGAATTTTTCAGCTTTTGTCAAATTGACAGCAATAAGACCTTTCCATTTTCTGTGTCAATTTGACTTGGAAAAATATATCCTTAATACTCCCGAGTTTTACTTCATATAAAAATTAATGAATGTAGAATTAAAATAAAATAGATCGATAATTAGGCATGAGTTAAAAGGTTTATTTTGTAAATAGATTAACACAAGCTCCTAAATGTTGCATGATGCTCTTAATTGTAGGAGACTAAAATCCTGGGGAAAAAAAAATGTAATATAGAAAAGTGGAGCCACAAGAAGCCCTGGAAATGAAGTGTGTGTAAGATAGGAAGTTAATGGTGGTTAAATTCTTATTTACATCTTGTTTGTGAATTTAATTGAGTTTATAAGTAAATTTGAATTTAATTAATAATTTATTATAATTCTTAAGTTTGGAATATATTTAAAAATAAATTGAATTAACAATTTTGATGGTTTTGACGTGTTAAAAATAAATGTAATATATGTTTTAAAGCTGTTTTTTGCATGAAAAAAATATCAAATTGAATTTTTAGTGTTTTTTGATAGTTTTGATGTGTTGATGTAAAAAAAAATATTTTAATATATTTTCAAGTAAAAAATACTTTTTAAAAACATTATTTACCATAACACCAAATATAAAACTAAGTTGTTCCCTTTTAAAACTATTATTAATTTTTTAAAAAATGTTAGTTATTTCTCTTTTAAGGATCGAACTCACAATGTACGCAGGGTCTTTAGCCTATTCTATAACTAAGCCTAGTTATAAAACCTGGCCCGTCAAGTCAACCTGAGATTCGATCGACTCGGTAGTTGGACTGGTCTAAGTTAATAAAAGACTGGCCAGGGCAAAAGCCTAGCAAAACCTGGTAGACCTGGCCGGTCAACCCATGACCCAGTCGGCTTGGGCGAACTCGAATGAGACCCAGTGTTTTTTTTTCCTTTTCAAACGTGGCATTTGAAACCCATTAATATATATAATATATATTTCTAAGAAAAAAATTATTTTTTTCAATGTGTGATAAAAAAACGTTTTTGTTTAAATACTTCAACTTATAGAGATAACATAATATCTTTTCAATGTGGGATTTGAAACCTTTTCGTATATATACTTTATATTCCCAAGAAAAAAGTTATATTTTTTCAATGTGGAATACAGAATTTTTTTATTTAAATACTTCAACCTAAAAGAATAACATAATATCTTTTCAATGTGGAATTTAAAGCCCTTTTATATATATACTCTCTTTTCTCATGAAAAATATTATATTTTTTCAATGTGAGATTCGAAACCCATTAATATATATATTCTATGTTCCAAGAAAAAATTTATTTCTTCAATGTGAGATAAAAGATAACATAATATCTTCACTGTAGAATTTGAAGTCCCTCTTTAAGTTAAAGAATTTAAACAAAAAAGTTTTGTATCCCACATTGAAAAAACCTAACTTTTTGTCATGTGAACAAAAAAACCTAACTTTTTTTCTATATAGTCTATGTTCACATGAAAAAAAGTTAGGTTTTCTCAATGTGGGATTTGAAACCCATTAGTATATATACTCTATGTTCCCAAGAAAAAGTTATATTTTTTCAATTTGAGATATAAAAGTTTTTGGTTTAAATACTTCAACTTAAAAGGATAACATAATATCTTTTTAATATACGATTTGAAGTTCTTTCGTATATATATTTTATGTTTTCATGAAAAATATTATGTTTTTTCAATGTGGGATTTAAAACTCATTAGTATATACTCTATGTTCCCAAGGAAAAAATTATTTCTTCAATGTGGGATCAAAAAAAATTAGTTAAAATACTTCAACTTAAAAGCTTAACATAATATCTTTTTAATGTGAGATAAAAAACTTTTTAAAATATTCTTTTAAACTTCATTATTTACAATATGTATAGCTTATATTTACATAGATTTTTTTCTTAATTTTTTCATATAAAATATTAAAGATTTAAATATATATTTTTAATTTTTCCAGGTTAATCTGAGTTGACCTGAGTTTACCCGGGTTGACCATTAAACCCGAGACCTGACCACTTGACCGGGTCAACTCCCGAGCCGGGTTTAATAATTATGGAACTAACGATATTGGCATGCATTGTATAGCATGTCAAAAGTAAAAAATGTCTTAAGTGTAAAAACAAAATGGCTAGGCATCGGTAACATGACTTCTAAAAAAATTAGATTTTAACTATGAATTGAATGATTTATTTTTATCTGATATTGCAATAAAAAAAAAACCTTTGATCTATTTGGGTTAATTTGAGTTAAATTGTGAAACTCACAGGAAGAGTCTTGAAAAACAATTGAAAAATTTAATTATGAATTAACTTAATGTTAAAGGACAAAATCTGTAAAAATAAAATTTAATTAAAAAAATAGAGCACAAATCAACCACACAAACTTGCGACAAAAGTCATGTAGGTCATCAAATTCAATAAAATTTTTACCCTATAGATTATTTTTTATTTAATCATACGACAATAAAGCACATGCTATTTTTTTTATATGAAACACATTTTTTAAAAGTAAAAAAACCATGATAAGCATGTGAGGTCGAGATAGCAAAAGTAGATTAATAATAATAAATGATGAAATTGTATTCTTTTTAGGTTTGAGTTAACGTTTGTTTTATTATTTTTTTAAATCAAGTATAAAATAATAAAATTAAAGAAACAATGAACAAAACAAAAGGATCCCACCCATGTGGGCCTGGGCATTAAAACATATAGCTCAGCCTGCATGCCTAAACCTGTTTTTATTTATTTATTATTTTTTAAAGGGGTGGACTACATATCTTCTCCCCTAATTGTTTTTTTTTTTATTATTATTTGAAAAAAGACAACAAACGATGCATCGCATACTTTCTGCAGAATCTAATGACTAAAGGTCACTGAAAAATAGTGGTTTGGTTTTTTTTTTTTTTTTAAAAAAAAACAATTTTCAACCTGTTTTTAACCCAAAACACCTTGAAAATCTTGATAAACCTATCAATGGTCTCAAAAAATCTAAAATCAATCCGAACATGAAATTCTTCCTGCGATTAGATCTACCTCACCAGGCTAGTTGAAGGAAAAACACCTAGGTAAAACTCTTCTCATCAAATATAACATATTGACAATGATATTGATCATTTTGGTGTCTAAAACAATCTCCAACTACTCTTTCTAGCTCTACAACAAAATTTAACGAGTCTCTCTCTCTCCCCTATCACAAAAAGAACTGAAAAATCAAAAAAAATTAATTTTGGTACTAAAATTGAATTGTTGACAACTAAAAAGACCGACCATCTAATAGCTAAAAAAGTTGGGGGCGGCTAAAATGAACTTTTCAAATAAAATTTAAAGCCACCACCTATTTTTTCCATAATTTTCACTTTGGTTCTCTATCTTTCAATTCAACCCTTCATTAAAAAATTTATGCAATTGAGTACTAACCTGGGTTAAAAAGGCTTAATGGTGCAAGAAAAAAAAAGAGTTCAATACTTAAATTTATATATATAAAAAATCCTATTTCAATCCATAGTAATTTATAAGAGAATAAAAAATAAAAAATTTATAGTTAAAACACAACACAAATTAGTTTTTGTTAATTAATTCAATATGCTAGTCTTGTCTCCTTTTTTTTTTACGGTTTTATCTTGTCAAACTGCATGATTTATTAGAATTATATCGTTGATAAATGTTTAATTGCACAATAAAATAACATTAAAACTCTTAAAAGCATGAAATTGTAATGATGGAATATAGGGTTGTTTTTTGTATTTTCATATAAAAGTACACAGTAAAATAATGTATTTATCTTTATAATAATAATAAAAAAAACTTTAACTAACATTAAGGGGTGTTTTTATCCTTTTCTTTTGATAAGCACAATAAAAAAAACTTAATTACCTTTGAGGTTCAAATTCTTATACCTGGGTCAGATGGTATTTTTGTAACCATGCTATTTTTTTTTTTTGTTACTGGGTTAGGTTAGGAATAGTTTATTATTTTTATAAATAAAAAGTATTTTAAAAAATATGTTGACGCATGTTGTGCACACGTTGATGCATCAGTTGCTCTGCTATCTTCATATAGCATGTACAATTGATTATTGTGGTAAAAAAATGTCATTCTGAGAGTGATGTCTGATTTGTCGTAGTGTTTCCTCCATTACTCGGTGGCATGTGCCGAACGAACCTCTAGCTCGTTGCAGACAATTATTTTTTCTTCTTCTTTCTTCTCTCTCTTTCCTCGATGTTTGTGTCTTGCCTCTAATTTTTTAAAGCAACCTCTCAACTTCTCTTTCTTTTTTTATTTAGTCCATTTTTTATATATATAATTTATGAAATTAGAATTTTGTTTCGATCCATCATTGTTTAATTTTTTGCTGTTAAATTTGATTTTTATTTTTTTTATTACTATTTATGTAATCTGTGATAATTTTTAAAATTGATTTTTTTTTTTGTAATTTCACCATCCATCATTTTTTTTCATATTAGATTTTATCCTTGTTCTTTTCATTGATATGTTTTTGTTTTTTTCAAATTTTTTAGATTGATATTTTTTACTTGATTCTATTATTCAACATTAAATTGGTTTGGATTTGAGCTTCTTAGTTAAGCTTGTATTTAGGATTTTACGGGTTGCAAGTTTGAGAAATTAATCCAACTTTTGAAAGGTCATATGAGATTGATTTAGTTTTTTTTTTTTTTTATCATTTTTAAGCTAATGTTTTATTTTTAAAAAAATTATCCTTGAACATTTATTTAGTTGGATATTAGACTTTCTTTTTTATATGCCTTTCTACGTCATTTTTTTTTACCCTTTATTTTTTTTATTGGGTTATCTTAGGTTCTTTTTTTTTTGTTGTTTATTATTAAATTTATTTTTTAAAATAAATTTAATTTTTGAATTGAATAGAATTGATTAATTATATATAGATGAATGTAATTTTAATGTTTTTTTTCATTTTTTAAGTGGAAAAACTTGACTTTGTTCTTAATAGATCATGTAGATGTACACATTTTTTTACTTTTTATTAGAAAAGGAGAACCCAAGAAGAAGAAAATATCGTTTTATGTTAATCCGGTGCGTAGCGATGATGGTGCGCTCCAAGAGAACCTTATTAATTCGTAATTAATATGCGAGGTGGGGGCAAGAAACACGTTTGTTTCACGGCGTTGGAATCTTGCTAAATGATAAATCATAGACTATCACGGCGTTGGAATCTTGCGGTGATCAACTTACGTAATTAAAATGTCTTGTTCGTTTCCTCAAAGAGCTTGGATTGGATGGTGACACTCTCCTGCCTTGTGTCATCAAAACCTAACTTAACCACCATAACTCAGTTCGTTATGTTTTTTCGATTTTCACTTCAGTTCGGTTTGAAAATTTATCAAACTGAAAAAACCAAATCCCCTCCTTTTCATTTCATTTTTTTTCTCAAAAAATAATAATAAAAAAATAAGATATTTTAATTAAAAAACTGAAAAAACAAATTTAATTCAATTCTTGAAGAACTTAAACTAAATAAATTAAATTTCAACCTAACAACCATGTTGTTAAGCTTACTCAATCCAACTGATTCACCCAGTAAAATTATGATTTGAAGCCTAATACAGGTTGAGTTTTAAGTTAAACTGAAATAGAGTTGATTTAATGAGCTATTTGATTGGCAAAACCTTATCCAAACTCAGCTTTATCAAATCTAGGAATTTTAAAAAAGAAGATAATAGCATTTTAATAATAAAAAAAATTTAATATGAATTGATAGTTGATTTAATGATTTAATTACTCCAACACTACATCGAATCTAATAACAAGAATTTTTAAACTTGGCCTAATGATCTACCAGATTAACTTAATTTTTTTTATTATTATTATAAATAAAAAATGTTATTTTGTTAAAAATAAATAAATAAAAAACATGTTCCAACTTAATTTTTATATGGTTATGTTGAGTTATCAAACCAATCTAAATTTTTAATTGGATCATTTTCTCTCTCTCTCTCTATCTCTATATATATATATACACACACACACACACACACACTCAGATCTTGGATAGGTCGGATTCTAAATCAACCAGCTAGCCGGATTTTAAAACCATACGATAAAAATAGCAGTTTCATGTCTTATGACCCTATCATCGACAAAGATACATACCTTAGCTGGCGGGGCACAAGTACGGTGAAGCTCCCTGAGAATGGATGTGGTGTTGGATTGACGACCGGCTCTTCCGATCGTCTTCAGCTATGTGGGACCTCGACCCCACGGGCTTTAAGCCATGTTTGTGGACCCCATACTTTCCCTTTCAAAGTCTCATCTTCCCTTCTACTTGTTTTATTTCCACGTGGCTGGATCTTTTTCCTCAAGGACTCACAAGCTGACAAGAACAGTACCGTCCTGCTGCCAGCGGCCAGTGCCCTTTGAGCACATCATGAATTATCAGTCTGCAGAATCTTATTCATCGAAACTCTTAGCCGTATAGAATATGTTTTGTGGATACCTTTAATTAATCATCACTCTCGAGAGAGACAGACAGGACATGAGAGCATCCTATGCACCCGCACACCTACCTCCCCCGTTCTCACAACTCCATTATATTTTCTATGATTTTATTATTGTGACAAAAAACCTTAAAAAACCAAATTATTATTATTATTATTAAAATAATTAATAATCTTTTTAAAAAAATATTATCAATATTAAAAAACTACCATGGATTTGATTTGAATTGTAAAATTATTGTTGTTATTATTGTTATCATTAATAATTTTTTTTAAATACTATTATTATTATTGGAAAAAAAACAACAATTTTTTTAAATATTAGAAAATACAAAAATTTGAACAAATAAATAAATATTATTATTTATATTATAAATATTATTGTTAAATTTAACGTTGCAACTAGAGTCAATACTTTTAAATCTTATATTTTTTAATATTTTTTATAAAAATAAAAAATAAATTAACGATAAAAACACGAGCATCTAACTAGTTCCTATTCATATGATGCAAATGTTTTGACTTACCGTAATCGGTTAGCAGCGGGATCAACAAAATAATCCACAATTTCATTTGGGACACGACCGGCGGTGGAAAGGGACTTTACTTAGTGAAATGGGATGCCATCTCTCGCGCAAGGAGGATTGGTGGCTTGGGTATTAGAGATTCTTAGATATGCTAATATTGCTCTATAAGGCAAGCATGCTTCGCTTTCGTGAATTCTTATCAGTTTTAAAATTAATAGTTATATAAATTTTTAATATTTTTAAAATTTGAAAAATTTAAATTGAAAAAGCAAATATAAAGTATATACAATTAAACTACCCCTTTCGCAGTTTGATGAGTTTGATGTTGACTGAATCTTTAAATTAATTAATTTTGTGAATGCTATTGCCTCCAATGGAGCTTGGGATTTCTGGGGGATAGTGACGGTTATTTAAGACATTGCACTTTTGGCTGCACCAGTTCCCTCTATCTCATACGCTGATGATTGTGTTGTTTGGGCAGGCATCGATTGTAGGGAGTAGGGTCTATGCCACCAAGTCAGCCTTCTTGTGGTTGATTTCTTGATCAAATCAGCTAGATCGTGATCCTGACTGGAGCTGGATTTGGAAGCTTCATGCACCGGAGAAGATAAAGAGTTTTACTTTGGGTGGTTTTTCATAATTGTCTTCCTACAAACGTGTTTCGCCACATACGTCACCTTCCTTCATATCCAATTTGTTGTCGCTTCAAGCAAGAGGAAGAGGTAAGGGAGCCTCTCCCTCAATTTTTTTTTTTTATTATTTAAAATAATTTTTTATATTTTTAAATTATTTTAATAAATTAGTATCAAAAATAATTTTTTAATGGAGGTTAAATTAGCTCCGGAGGTCTCCTTAGGAATTATAACAGTAATTAGGTGGCGGGCTTCATGGGTTTTACAGATTATGGCTCGAACTTTCTTCAACTTTTAGCCCTGAAACATGGTTTGCCGGTTGCTTGGGATCGAGGCTTTAGATAAGGGTTTTTTTTGGTATCTCGGACTCTTTAGATGCCTTACATCTTGTTCATGATGATCATATTCAGCACCATTGTTTCGGAGCAGTTGTTATGAATACAGGGAGTGAGAGATTACTTTTTTTTCAGGTTTATTGACTGATTATGATTATTTTTTAAATAATTTTTTATATTAAAATATATGTTAATGTTTTTTTTTTATTTTTTTAAAAATTATTTTTGATATTAACATACCAAAATGATTTAAAAATACTAAAGATATATTAATTTGAAGTTAATAAAAAATAAAATAAAATTTAAATTTTTTTAAAACATATAAATAAATAGGTTAATTGATGATTGAATTTTATATTTAGAATTTCCCTCCTCCATGTATTTCTCATCTTCTTTTTACTTACTGAGTACTGGCTGTCGAAGGGGTTAAGGAAGGCTAATTTGTTCTTCTTCCTTTTTCATTGTGCTGAAAAAGAAAAGAATAAGATTTTTATTACGGTGATTACAAATATGATGCTGTATATTCACTTTAATTTACCTTACCTTAACTCACACCCATTGTTAAAAAAATCCATAATTCTAATATTTTTTTGACTTTTTTGTTTTTTTAGTTCAAAAGTATTTTTATAAAAATTATAAAAAATTTTTGCTTCAACAATAAATTAAAAAATATTATTTTAATATATTTTTAAATAAAAAATACATTAAAAAACAACCACAACCACTAAAAAAAAAAAAACCTTTCTTTTGTAAAGAAAACGTATTTCTATTTCAAAAGAAAAGAAAAGAAAAGAAAAGAGAAGGCATGATAAAGAGGGCAATCTTGTTGGGACTTTAAAAGACATGGCTTTCTAACGGGAGGGGAAGTTAATTTGCTTTGCTAAACGAGGTCTTGAAGAAATAAAAAGAAGTCAGAGTTTCAGTGTTTATTTATGGCAAGTTGGTTCTTGTTTGGAATATCTAAACCTACCCAATTCTGATCGCTTAGACATATTTATACCTAAGGACTCCAAATCATGATTTATAAAATCAATAGCATTTAATTTTTATTTAATTTTAATTTTTGGCGAACTTGCCCATTGATAAATAAAAAATACAAACAATTTTAAAAGATATAATTTAACTGATTCTAAAAGGTTATTAATTCAAATCCTATAAATTGTAAGGTTATTAAATATTTATTTAATTATTAATATTAAAATTTATAAAATTATTGAAGTTAAGGCTAAACTGTTCTAAACATATATTAATCTAAAACAAAATTATAGGAAATACAAACGATGTGGGAGAGGCACCTGGCTAGTAAAGGGTATCCCGTATTCACCATGCCTCAAGGGTGGATAAAAAGGCTTTTGTAAGGAGTACGGTAATTATTACTTAAATTATAATAAAAAAATTTAAGCAATAATTTTGTATTATTTTTTTAAAATATTATGTTAAATTAAAGAACTTTAGACTTCAAACTTACTTATATAGATGTATAATTATTTTATATAATCATAGAAAATCTAAATGGTTGAGATTTAAATTCATTATTGTTTGATTATTAATATTATAATGTAATATAAAAAAAATCATATCTGTCCAACTCAAATTTATTATTGTTTAACCATTAATATTTTAATATAATATAAAAAATCATATCTATAAAAAAGAATTAAAACGGTCACTTAGATCAATTATTAGATGTATTTAAGAAACATTAATATTTCCTTTAAATATTAACTTTGAAAATTGAATCTAAAATATCAAGAAAACGGATGAAACTCTTCCAGCACACAAGGGAGACGAGTCCTTCCCCCCCTTCGCTCTCTCTCTCTCTCCCTCTCCAGTTGTGGGAATAGTTGGGGCTGGAATGCACGTGGTCACGTGGGCAAGGATCCAAGGCCAAGACAGAGAAGTGGGGCCTATGCCAGGCTTGATCGGAGCCGTCAATGTCAAAGTCGCGCACATACAGCTGGCTGCAGCTGGCTTTTCATTACTGGAGGAAAGGAACATTACTTGTCCCAACGACATGAAAAAGAGAGGGTTGGAGAGGTGATTGCCTGTGCTTTCATTATTCACTTCTTCTTTCAGCATGCCCTGCCTGCCTTTTTATTTCTTACGTGTATTTTCATGCTCGAAGGTAATTAATTAGAATGTCAACGGAATTTATTTGGCGTGTGTGTTCAGCAACACAGTTCGACGTGTTTTTCTTCTAATTGAAGATTATTTTTTTATCAGTATATAAAAATCTAAAAAATAAACAGGAATTTAATATTATTTAAAATGAAAGAAATAAAAAAACAGAGTCTGATGAGCTTAGCTTTGAAGTGTACAGCTCATGGGGGTTGGCGCTTCGTTTTCGTCGAATAATTGTGCCGCTCATGTTGTGTTAACAAGTGCAAACCTGACTGCACTTGCTTGCAATTAGCATCTTGGATTTGTATATAGCAATGGACAGGTGGATTGATGGGTTTAAATATAAATTAATCCCAAAATATCATGCTGATTTTTTTCACAACGGTTACTGTAAAAACACGATCCAATAGTAGTGAGTAAATTTAGTTTGGTTTGATTTTTATTAAAAAAATAATTAAATTAAATTTTTATTTTTAAAAATCAAAATCGGTTCGAACCAGCCCGTTTCAGTTCGATTCGGTTTTTTAGGAAAAAACCAGTTTGGCTCGGTTTTTTCGGTTTGACTCGGTTTTTTGGTTTGACTCTGTTTTTTTCCTGTTATTTTTTGGTTCGGTTTAGTTTGATTTGGTTCGGTTCAATTCGATTTTAAAAACCTAAAACAGATATTAAACCGGTCGGTTTTTTTAAAATTTTAATCGATTTGATTTTTTCAGTTATTTTTTTTAAATTTTCTTGATTTTTCTTTTTTTTTTTTTTTTTTTTACTCATTCCTAAGATCCAAGAGGGCAAAGGCCCTTTCATCGCCCCTGAAATTTGCCACCTCTCTCAGATTGTAGGGGCAAATGTAAAATCAAGCTGCTTGTCGCCGCTCATTACAGCCACAATTTCAAGCCTCGGCGCCGTTGAGTGCTCGATTCAACAGCAGAACACATCTCCGACTTTTCCAAAGAACCTTCTCTAGCTATCAATGTCATGTGTCTAAAAAACACACAGCGTTACATGTCATTTCTCCCCCGAAGATATGGAGTTGGTTGTTGATATCATTTGAAAATATTCTTTATTGTTAAGTAACTTTTTTAAAAATATACTATGATCCCTCGATTTATTTAACGAAAACAAAGTATCATTAATATTTTTTAAGTAGTGATTTGTGAAAACTAAAGGCAATATAAGAAGGAGATGGAGGAAAAGTATACATATATTTGTTTTTCCGAAAATGAAAATAGAAGGATTCAATTGAGGAAAGGTAGGTGGACTCGATTGATATGATTTATAGTTGAAGGACTCAATTAATACAATAGGTAAAATTGAGGACTAATATGAGGTTTACCCAATAAAAAATGGAAAGATGGAGAAATCACAAGGAGGATCCTATACCTTCCTTCCTTGCTTTATTAGCATTTAGCAGTGTCTCTCCTCCTCCTGGTAAAGGGAGTGTATATAAGAACTTGCAGGCTTCCATTTCTATTTCCACAATCCAGAGAGAGAGAGAGAGAGAGGCACATACACAGAGTTACTCAGAAATTTCTCTGTCCCTCTCTGGGACTGAGGAAAGAAAAAGAAAACCGCGTTTCTTGGAAATCGCATGCATCATATATCGACTCCATTTTGCCATTTCTTGATCTTTTATGCAAGAACGTTCTCAAAAGGGAGCAAACCCTCTCCGTGCTTGTTCTCTTTTGAAAAAGATAACTAACCAAGATGGTTCATTTCCGGTTACACTCCGGAGTTTTACTCTACACCCTCGTTGTTCTTTTCCCTCATCTTTGCCTCGGGATTCGTTCCATACCGACGAGGGAGACGAATACCGGTGCAGTTGACGTACCCAACGGTTTCCGGTTCTCTGAAGCGCCGGATTACCGGAACGGGAGAGACTGTCCTGTTTCAACAACCAAGGGGCGCTCGGTTTCCTCCTGCGACCCTTCTTTAGTCCACATAGCCATGACTCTTGATTCTGCGTATCTACGTGGCTCAATTGCTGCCGTCCACTCCGTTCTCAAACACGCTTCGTGCCCAGAAAGCATCTTTTTCCACTTCGTTGCGGCAGAGTTCGACCCGGCAAGCCCACGGGTCTTAACCCAATTGGTAAGATCCACTTTCCCATCGTTGAATTTCAAGGTCTATATATTCCGAGAAGACACTGTAATCAATCTAATCTCTTCTTCAATCCGGCAAGCACTGGAAAACCCATTGAATTACGCAAGAAACTATCTTGGTGACATGTTGGATCTCTGCGTGGATCGGGTCATTTATCTGGACTCTGATATTGTGGTCGTCGACGACATACACAAGTTATGGAACACCGCGCTTAGCGGGTCTCGAGTGATCGGGGCACCCGAGTATTGCCATGCGAATTTCACCCAGTATTTCACTTCCGTGTTCTGGTCCGACCTGGATATGTCTGGTACTTTTTCGTCGGCGAGGAGGAAGCCTTGTTACTTTAACACTGGGGTTATGGTGATGGATTTGGTGAGGTGGAGAGAAGGGGATTATAAGAGGAGGATAGAGAAGTGGATGGAGATTCAAAAGAAGACAAGGATTTATGAGTTGGGCTCATTGCCACCATTTTTGCTCGTGTTTGCAGGGGATGTTGAAGCGATAGACCATAGATGGAACCAACATGGACTTGGTGGGGATAATGTGAGAGGGAGTTGCAGGTCATTGCATCCTGGTCCGGTGAGTTTGCTACATTGGAGTGGGAAAGGGAAGCCTTGGGTTAGACTTGATGCTAAAAAGCCATGCAAGCTTGATCATCTTTGGGAGCCTTACGATCTGTACATCAGCAATAGCAAAGGGTATTACTATGCTCACAATGACCACCAGTCCATGGGATTTTTTACAGGCTCTAGTTACTTGTGATGATGGATTTAGGGGATGTGGGGTGCGTTGATTCTTTTTATTTTTGGGTTTGCTTACTGCTTCTACACGTTCTGAAGAAATTCTATTCTTTGATATACCTGTGTACAGATTAAAAGGCTGGGGCTGATTTGGGGGGTTCGATTCTTTTTGAATGAATGAATATTCTTCGTGTTCATCTATCATGTTCTTCGCATATAGGATTTCATTTCCTTGTTCCTCAGGCTCCAGTGCTTGGAACAATTTTGTTGGATTTGATTTCTGTGTATGTGATTCGCAATCAAGAAAGGAATAACAAATACATTCACTTAGTTGTTCGTTGTTTTCAAGTCCTTATGCCCTTTGTCTTCTGCTTTTTGGTTAGTTATTGAATAAATGATCAATCATTCACAGGATTCATCAGCGACGCAGAGCCAAAAAGGAAAACGAAATGAATTTTAATTTGTCAAGCTCACGGGCTTTCTCGGGATGGGAAGGGGGTGAAGCCTAAGAGCCTGACACCCTCTTCTGATTAAAAATGTTTTCTGCAACTTTAGGCCCCACACGGAAGAGCTTCTTCTCGGTGGAAGGAACCCGTTTGATGATGTGATTCCTTCCCATTGAAATTAGCTAGTACAAGTAGACTTTGAAGTTTCACGTCTCGGGTCTTTTTAATTCCAGGAGTTGAAACTTGAAAGGAGGCTATCGTCAAGCTTCTGATCCACTCAGTAATTAACAACCCAATTGACCTTGACTAGCAAATATTTTCTCTCTTTTTTTGTACACTTGTCTTGCCATTAGATCAGATGAATTGTAGCGTGGTGCTGGAGTCGGTGTATCAAAACATTTATCCATCAACCCACCTGGCCACCTGGTCTCCAGTTCTCAAAATCTGAAGACCTCCGATATGGACTTCTCAGACGAGTGCGCAACGTATGCCTGTGCTTTTGTTGAAACACAGTTGATCTTAAGGTTTTAATGCTATGCTCTTTCTATGAGATGTCTCGTGAGGTGCGGTTGGGCAAAAGAGTAAAGTACCTACTGCTATGTTCTTACACGCCCCACCTCCACAAATCCATTTTTCTAAGGAAAGAAACATGAGATTAGTTATCAGACGGATATGATTGGATCTACCAGAAAACATCAATGATCGTTGCTTTGTTCAAAAACACTTTCGGGATTATTCTACAAAGCGGTCAAACGATGATGTATGGGTTGTAGCACAACAGTGAAAACACCATTAACTAACTGGACAAATGTTTTCACGGTTTTGCTGCTCATACTAAAAAGTTTAACGTTGGTTATTAAGGTATTAAAATCCTTTTACATCTTTAAATTTATTAGGGATAAATAAGTTTTTTTTTTCATTTTTTTCATTTTAATTTTACAGTGAAATGATAAAAATATTCTTGGAATAAAAAATAATAAAAGTCAAGAGCCAATTTTGTATTTTAAGAATGGTTTTTACGTAATTATCATGTTAGGTAAGAGATAATTTGATAGTTAACTAGGTATAGAAAATAATAAAAAACAACATGCATAGTGAAATTATCAAAATTTCATTAGAAGCTAAAAAATTAAATTGATCTCAGTGGGTTTTTTTACCTTTTCACAAAGGGTGTTTTGTTAATTTCAAGCCGGCTGAGAGACAATTGAATCTTTTATCAAAGAAAAAAAATTTAAAAAATTAAAAAGTAGTTTGTGTGTGTAGCATGCGTCGCTGTGTGGGAGGCACCCCTTCTCGACGACAAAAAAAGCCTTTTCACTGTGTATTTGGAAGCGTCACCGCATCCTCTTTTTTTTGAGGTGGCACATGTCACCGTTGGGTGATCAGTTTGTTGGTGGTAAGATATTTTCTTTTTTTTTTTCTTCTCCCCTTTAAAATAACAACTTTTTATTTTTTATTGTTGGCATTTCAAATTCAGTTCTTATACTTTTGATTTTTAATTTTTATTATTGACCCTTTTATAAATGTTTTTTTTTAAATTTTATTATTCAATCCCAATTGGTCATATTTTTTTTTTCAAATTGGTCCATATTCTTTTGATTTTAATTTTTTTTCTTGTTTTTTTTATAAAAGTTTTATTTGTTTTCAATTTTATCATTTAATCCAAATTTATGATATATTATTTTTACCAATCCTCTCCTCATTCTTTTAATTTTTTTTTCTTCTGTTAAAGTTATTTTTCTTTTTAATTTCACCCCTCAATCAAAACTTTATTTTTATTTTGTATGTCAATCTTAATTCTTATTCTTTTGATAGTTTTTTTCGTATTCTTTTGCTAAATTGATTTTTTTTTCAATTTCACCCTTCAATAAAATATAAAATATATTTTCTATTACAATTTTGATCTTTATTCATTTAATTACTACCTTTTATTTTGAATCATTTTGTATAATTAAAATTATTTTTTCAATTTCACCATATAATATTTAATTAATTGAGAATTAGACTTCATGATTTTTTCAGATAAGGTATTTCGGGTTTAGTGATTTGGGTCACATGTTTAAAAAGTTAATGTGGGTTGATATTTTTTTTAAAAAAATAGTTTTGTGATTTTTTTTATTTTTTTTCTACCAGGTTATTCCGGTCTTTATAATTTAAATCATGAGTTTGGTAGGATAACTCGGGTCAACTCGACCCTGATTATTAAGGTTATAAATTTATCGTACTAACTCGGGTTGACTAGAGCTGATTTTTTTAGATTTGTTTTACCTTATTTTATTTTTCAGTATTTAATGAGCTTGAAATTAAGTTATATCTTTTATTTTTTAAAAAATATATTTTTTTCTTATATTATAGTGATCTTTTTTTTTTATTTAAATTTAATTCATCTAATATCATATTTTTTTATCAGTTAATTAACCTAATAGGGTCTGAATCAAAGATTTTTTTTTTTTAAAAAAAAAAACGTATCTGCAGCAGCTGGAGATATTTTTCTAACAATAAATAAATAAATTAGTCTAGCCCCCTGCGTTGCGCTGGAGCACGGATCAACAATAAATACACGGAATTTTAATACTGTTATCATACGAAGCTTCATTTTACGCTATGCAATAAGAGTAAGCTCTTTCCATTACTAAATTCCACGAGTTTTAAATTCAATGGACCTAGGCTATATCGGTCTCGAGCACAGATTAAATTCTTTTGAATATATAAAAAAACCGTATATACTTTAAGTTATATTTATTTGTGTGTGTTAAGAGTATTTTTTAAAAAAATTTATTTGCTTTAAATTAATATTTTTTTTAATATTTTCAAATCATTTTGATATGTTAATATCAAAAATAATTTTTAAAATATATAATAAAATATTATTTTAATATATTTTTAAATAAAAAATATTTTAAAAAACAAAAACAACTATACTCTAGTATAGCCTGTATCTCATTTCAACAACTCTTTCCATCCAATTCTACCCGGAATGAGTTCCTTTCTTGTGTTTCTTTGTCTATGAATCCATTTTGGCATATACTTTCATGATCACTACTTCCATACGCAATGAATGAATGGATGGATGATCCCAACCTCTCACCTTCCAATGCACAGAACAACTACTATAAAGCCCTAAATAAAGAAGGCAACGAAGACTTTCAGCGCAAGAAACAAGTTCAGACATAAATAAACAATATCATTATTATTGGTTTTCTGAATTGAAAGGCATAATTTTTAATTATCCTCCAAGACTTCTACGAATTCTCGTGACATCTTGGTTAGAAATCTGAAATGATTTCTTCAAAACTTCGTCAGGCACAGAGGGCTTTGATGTGAACGCAGCAAAAGCAGCTATTTGGGTTCCTGGACTCTGGCTGCTAAGTCCAGACACAGCTAGTGCCGAGCCCATTGTCTCCAAGTTATATAGAAAATGAACCAAACCTCTTGGAAACACAAAGGATTCACCAGGTCTTAAGAGTTGCGTGAACACATAATTACTTGTATTAACAAAGCCCACAAGGAGGGTGCCCTTGATGCAAATGGTCACCTCTGAGGCCCGTGGATGGGAGTGGAGTGGGACGAGCCCATTTGGGTCAAGGTCGACCCGGGCCATTGTCAGGCCCATGGTGTTTAGCCCTGGCAGGTTAGTGACGTTGGTGACCTTGACACTGAAGCCGAAAGGGGTGGCTTTCGTGTTGCCTGGCCTGGACAGAGCTGCGGTGGTGAAATAGGAAGAAGCTGCGAGTTTTGGGTCGATGCAGGGAGCACCGTTCAAGTAAAAAGGTTTAGATGTATCGGCAATGCAATAATCTTGCAGTGGCTGTGGGTCTGCTTTCGCAGAGCCCAGCAGGAGAGCTAGGGTGAGGAGTGAGGGAAGCAGGGAATGACTGGTTTTTTTCATGTTGGGCTCGTCGGAATCAGTCTACAGAAGTGGGTTTGAATGGGAAATTGGTAGGAGTTGCATATATAGTGGGTGTTTGATGGTGATGTTTCGTAAAACTGGTGTCGTAATGTGGAGGTGGAGAAGGTGGTTTTGAGTAGCTTAAGAGCATTAGAGGAGGAAATAGCAAGGCAAGTTAAAGAGTGGATTTAAGATCAAGATGGCAGGACCCGCAAGACAAAAGAGCACTATTACGTTTCGAAAACTATAATATTCATCAAGGAAAGTCGTGGCTCTTAACTTTGGTTTTTTTTTTTTTAATGATTCAGTGTTTGTTTTTGTGTTCGCTGAAGAGTATAATAGCAAAAAAAAAAAAAAAAAGTAAAAATATTAAATTTATGTTTTTGCTGTTGTGTTTTTAGCTTTTATTGGTGTGCTTAAAAGCAAAAATAACAGCAAAACAAACATAAATTCGTTGTTCCATGCTATATTGTGGTAGATTTAATTTTTTAAAATAAAAAAAAATTAAACATTGTTAATATATTTTTTTAGTAAAAGAAAATTTTAAATTATATAAAAATTACTTGATGTGACTTAGTTTATTTGTTATGTCTACAAATAACTGAATAATTAATAAAAAATAGTTTAACGAAAAATAATAGGTTGATTTTTTTTTCCTTCTTATAGTTCTCTAGTGTTTGTTTTTATGTTTGATGTAAGGTATAACTTTTCGTAGCAAAAAAAAAAAAAAAAGAAAATTATAAGAGTAAAAGTATTAAATTCATGTTTTTACTGCCAAAGTTTTTTGTTTTTAATTGTGGGTCCACTACTAAAAGAAAAGGAAAAAATAACAGTAGAACAAACATACATTTAGTTGTTCCGCATGAATCATTTTTTTAAAAAATAAAAAATATTTAGATATTATTAATATATTTTTTAATAGAAAAATATTTTAAATCATGCAGAAGTTGATTTGATGTAATCTAGTTTATTTGTTGAGTCTAAAAATAACTTGAATAATTAATAAAAATATAGTTTAACTCAAAAAAATTTAAGATGATTTTATTTTTTAATTTTAAGATGACAACATATTAAATTGATTTAAATTAAAATACTAAATCCATGAACTAGGTTATAAGACCATGATAGCCCTATATAAAATAAATCAAAATAAATTATGAAGTTCAACTCTCAATTATTTTCATGTTGAAGGATGAAATTGAAAATAAATTAATTAAAAAAAAACCTAAAGAAAATCCAAGTTAAATTGTCAAACATGCAACCTGGGTAATAAGATCAAGATAATATCACAGAAAAAAAATTTAAACAAATTACAAAACTCAATTTTTAATCAACTCAATGTTGAAGGGTGGGATTAAAAAAATCAATTAAAAAACATAAAATATAAATCGAGTTAATCCACCTAACTCATGGCTTGAGTCATGAGATTGAGATAACTTTATATATAAAAAAAAATATCTGATTTAACTCAATTTAACCTGTCAAACTCGTAACCTTGGTCATGAGATCGAGATAACCTCATAGAAAGCAAATAAAAATAAATCATGAAGCTCAATTTCTAATTTACCTAATGTTTAATGATGAATTTTTTTTTAAAAAAAAACCACTAGAAAATGACACAAAAAGACCTGAGTCAACACGAGTTAATTTGTTAAGCATTATTTCTAGATCATGAAGTCGAGATAACCTAATAAAAAGCAAACCAAACAAATCATAAAGTTTAATTTCCAATCAATATAATATTAAAGAATGAGATTGAGGGGAAGTCAATTAAGAAAAAAGAAAAAAAATAAATCAATTGGATTAACTTATCAAACTAGCTACCCGAGTCATGAGATTGAAACAACCCAATAAATAAAATCTAATGTTGAAGGACTCATAACTTAAATCATGAGATCGAGATAATCTCATAGAAATAAAATAAAATAAAAACCGATTGAACCCGCCAAACTCGCAACCCTGATCATGAGATTAAGATAACCTTAAAGAAAGCAAATCAAAACAAATTAGGAAGCTCAATTATCAACTAATCAAATGTTGAATGATGAAATTTTAAAAAAATAAAACAATTAAAAATGAAATAAAAAATGACCCGAGTCAACCCGCAAAGCACTATTTCTATGTCATGAAGTCGGGATAATATAATAAGAAAGTAAATCATGAATCTCAATTCTCATTCAACCTAATATTAAAGGATGCAATAGGGGGATACATTAAAAAAAAACAAAAAAAAAACAAAACTCCAGTCAATAAGGTTAATCTGTCAAACCCGTGACCCATGTAATGTGATTAGGAAACCTAATAAAAAAAATTAATGTTAAAGAACCTGTGAACAGGGTTATGAGATCTAAATAACCTCATAGAAAGAAAATAAAAAAACAACCCATTTAATCTGGTAACCCTGGTCATGAAACTTGGATTTTCTCATAAAAAGCAAATCAAAACAAATTATAAAACAATATTCTCAATTGACTCAATGTTAAATGATAAAATAAAAAAAAATGATACAAAAAACAATCATAATCAACTTGGGTTAACCCGCTAAATACTATCCCCAAGTTATGAATTGAGATAACTTAATAGAAAATAAATCAAAACAAATCATAAAACCTAATTTTCAATCAGTCCAATATTAAAAGATGAAATTGAGAGAAAAAAATCAATCAAAAAAACAAAAAAAACTTGAGTCAATCGGGTTAACCTGTCAATCTCGTGATCCATGTCTTGAGTTGGAACAATCTAATAAAAAATAAATTCAATATTAAAGGATAAAATTATATATATAAAAAAACAATGATTGAATTGTTTTTTTTAAAAAAACAAAGCACTACTATTCCAATAAATAATGCTTTATGATAAGGATACAATAAAATCTCATTCTCTTTTTATTTTTGGTTAATGTTAATAATGACTATTATGGTTCTAAGAAAAATATATACCTAATACTATGTTTTTATGTTATAACATATCTAAAACCAATTCAATCAAATGGATCTAAATTTTGGATCATTAGTTTTAGGCAATTTTTTTTTTTACATAAATCATGGTATCATTCAGGGTTTAGGATTTAAAATGTGAGTAATATGGATAACAACAAGATTTTATTTGTAAGAAGGGTTTTTATTGGTCGGTTAATTGATCTAATTTTTAAATTTCCTATTTCTTATTTAATATTATATTGAATTAAATAAAAAAAATCTTTATCCCTTTTCCATGTATAAAATAAAGAAGTTAGAAGTGTCTTTTATTTTAAATTAACCTGGGTCATCCTTTATTAACCTATAAAACCCGCGATCTAAGTCACGAGACAATGATAATCTTATAAAAAAAATTAAAATAAGTCATAAAACCCAATCCCCAATCAAACAAATATTGAAGGAAAAAAATAAAAATAAAACATTTAAAAAATATATAAAAAACAACTTGAGTCAACATGAATAAACTTGTCAAACTTATAACCTAAATTATGAAAAATAGATTACCTTATAGAAAGCAAATCAACAAAATTCATGAAGCTTAGCTCTCAACCAATTTAATGTTGAAGGATGAAATTGAAATAAAAAATTAATTTTTAAAAATAACAAAAATAACTCAAGTTAACTTGTCAAACCTGTGACCTGAGTCATAAGACTAGGATAACTTTATAGAAAAAAAAAACATTGTGATGCCCAATTATCAACTAACTAGATGTTCAAAAAAGAAGTTGAAAAAAAATAATTTAAAAATAGAAATAAAAAAAAACCCTAAGTCAACCCAGGCTAACATTCTAAACTCGTGACCTGAGTCATAAGACTGATTTTACCTTATTTAAAGAAAACCAAAAAAATTATGAAACTCTATCCCCAACCAAATCATTTTTTAAGGATGAAATTAAAAAATTTATATATAAAAAAGACAAAAAGAAAAAAATAAAAAAAATAATGATCAAATATGACATGAGTAAAATTGACAACCCACTTTGCTAGTTTGACGAAGAAAAGCGAGAAAATAAGGAGAGAAGAGTGAAAAGAGAGAGGAGAAGAAATGAAAGAAGACTAGCTAGCTAGAGCCACATGATAGCTCCTCAACTAGTATGCCTCGTTGAAAAATAAAGATCATGTTGATATGATTCTTGTCACACGTGTGCAGTATCGTTACAATCATCCTTCCAGTGCAGGATCTTCAAAGGTGATGGGTGAAAAGAACAATGCATTTTTTATCTTTATTAGTAACAAAAGGATGGAGTTGCCTCCTAGTTTTTTGATCACCAGGAATCTTAACTGGTTTTAGAGTCTAGATAAGGGGACTGACTGTGTATAGGGAGAACGTATCACCCCTAGTACACATTATCTAAGGTAAATTATATTATTTGTTTGTCTGAAATAAACTAAGGTATTATTGTGTTTTCTAACCATTGATCTGTCTAAGGTTTTTAAGAAAAGCCTTGGTAAAGAGATTCTTATGTTATATATATATAAATAAGCTAGAAAAAAAATGACTTTTTTTTTGCTCATGTTACCTGCGCGGGTGAGGCTTGTATGCCTCAAGTTATGTTGGTCTCACCTGCATAACTAGTCAAATTGTGTTGCATAACTAGTCAAATTGTGTTGGTTTGAGAATTATTTTTTCAATTGTACTAGTTTGAATTTTTTTTATTCCATTGTGCTAATTTGAAAAAAAAAAAACCGTGAAAGCATATGGCTACTTATATTATCTTTTTGAACATATTTATTATATCATTGATAAGTGATCTTAATCAATGTAATTGAATCTGCCTTGGTTCAAGGTTTAGATTGTGGATTAGACAGATTAACTTGGGTTAATTTAAATTAATTCAAAACTGCAACACCACAAACTTTTCATGCAATTATTTTCTTTCTCAATTGTCGTGTACTTGAAATTTAGGGGTAATTTTTTTTTTTTATAATGTAGTATCAGGTTCACCATCCATTTATTTAATCTACAAGTACATTCACATACAACCCTTATAAATTACATGCATAAGCTTGATTTCAATACAATCATTAGTGAATATTATGACCTAGCCAATAGGAAAGGCTCGATAAGTCAATAACCCTCTTATGAAAACTAAGACCTTAAAAAAAACACCTGTAAAAACACACAAGATCATGATCATTGTCATAAATATCTACCTCATCGTGATTTTTACATTTTACAACTATATAAACATAACTAATATCATTAACCATTCTACAAGCACATCAATATGTCCCATTTTGAACTTAATATTTTTTCATCAATTACTAATGAACTCACAAATTATACTATTGTTGTCATACATGTAACAACTCTTTACTTTAACATCTATTTCATAGCTCATCTTAATATGATTTTTCACTCATTCGTTTTATGTTCATTGTAACTTTTCCATAACATGTTCTCTTTCCGCATCATATTTTATCTATACCTCATTTCATCTTTTGACTGTATTTATTTTATGTCATCATTTCATTTCACAACACTTTTAATTTATGCCACATTTCACCTCTCCATCACAATTATATGTCTTCTCAGCTTTCCCAACCTTTAATTTTATTTTGTTAGTTCATCATATTATCCATTATATCAATTCTAATTCCAAAGTTTATGGTTTTTATTGTAGCTTATCCATATATTGTTTTTAAAAAATACTAGGTATCCTTCCAGTTTCTTTCTGGCATACACATACATTCCTTCTATTCTCATATAACTTATGCTCAATTTGACCCTTTCAATTATATCTTTCATCTTGAATATTTTCTAGACTCGTTTATAGTACATTTCAATATTTCTTTCCAACTTAAATATTTATTGTATCCATTTGTGGCAATTTTCATTGTTTTTCCAATTCAAATATTTTTGATGCCCATTTATGTCATAATTTAATATTTTTTCAATACAATTATTTCTCAAGCCCCTTTACAACATAATTTAATATTTTTCTAACCTTTATTTCTCATTCTCATTTATGATATATTTTAATATTTTTTTCATCTTAGTATTTTCTTATGCCCATTTATGGCGGCATATTCAATTATTTTTTATCTTAATATATTTCTTATGTCTATTTATAGTATATTCAAATATTTTCCCATCTCCTATTTTCCTTATACCCATTTATAGTGTACTCAAATATCACATATTAAAATTCCACCATTATGGTCCAACCAATTTTTCATATTATAATTTCATTTAATTCCCGCATTTTAAATTCCCACATACTTATTTTTTTTCTGTACCTACAAACATGATTTGCATAATATTATTATTATTTTTTATCCCGTAAGCATAATTTATTTATATTAATTCCCTACCCTATAGGCATTATTTTCATAAAATTATTTGAGCCTCTATCCAAATGTTCGACTATGATACCATCAAATCTTATTAGTCTCTGTCCAAACAACATACTATATATGTATTCATAGTTTACATAGTTTATATCCAAACATCTGATTATAATACCATTAATCACATTAGTCTTCATCCAAATGAAAAACTATATCTATATCCATAGTATACATCTAAACATCTAACTATAATACAATCAAATCTCATTAGTC
>CM031987.1:3994804-4010239 GCA_018804465.1 Populus tomentosa | reverse complement strand
ATAATTGATAAGAAAAGAATAATTAAATTTATAATATGAAATGTGAATGGTAAAGATATCCATTTGGATTTATTAAAGACTTATTGCATAAAAAGGAAGGCCAAATAGGATCCTTAATTGTGTTTATAGAAATATTAATAGTATTGCTGCTTATGGTATTATAAGGGACATCACTCTAAAAAGACCATAGATGAGAGGTCCAGGACCTTCGCGTGCATCCACCATGCCTAAAATAAATTACTTAGCAATTCATTTTATCTTTTTTATTATTTATTGTTTTACCTAAAATAAATGTCAAGGGAATAGATTATGCAGAAATTTGGTAAAAGAAGTGAATCTGGAAGGAGGAAATCTGATTGGTCGTCCAAGAAACTTAGAGACTGATGAAAGTAGCGAAATCAATATCAGTCATAATGAGATTTTCATGATAAAAGAAAATAATCTATAAAACGAAAGTAGAGAATTAATTAGTCATTTAAAGTACGAATGACAAATAATAGTAGCAATGTGAGAATCAACATAAATTGATTAGTCACTTGAAGAAAAAAAAGATGACTAATGATAACGATGAATATCTTTGTCAGCATAGTTTTTAGACCCGGCCCGAGTTTCAGGTTTTGATTGGATCGTCCGGGTTAATTTTTTTAAAAAAAATCAAAACGACGTCGTTTTAGTAAAAAAAAGTCAACGAGTTACAACCAGGTTTTTTATTGGGTCTCGCTGGGTCAACCGCAGGGTCACACCTGGTTTTTTTTTCCCATGTTTTTTCTTCAACCCAACCCGATTCCAACCCCAGGTCTGCTAGGTCTCGGGTCGACCCGCCGGGCCGGGTTTCAAAACTATGATTGTCAATATAGATTAATTCTAAGACTTGAGAATAATTAGTGATCAAAGAGTGAATATAATTATAGTAGTAATTATTCCAAGGCAAAGTTTATGTTATATTAATTATATATTTATGTTATGTATTATAGGTCCATTCCAAACATGCCGAGGTCGAGAATGGAGTGATTTGTTATTATGATCTCTTTTGTTATAATTGAGGTAGTTATATAATTTTTTTTTTAGATTAATGTATTAGGATCTAAAACTTAGTAAATTAATGACATTGAACTCATGTATAACTTTCTAGTTAATACATAAGTTCAACATGTTTAACTTTTGAGTTTATATGTGGTGACATGCAATTTATTAGCTAATATTTTGTAGTTAGATAAATAATATATATATATATATATATATACACATATATTAATTTTGTTGTTATAATTTCTTTAATCTCGAAAGATAATTAGTAATATAATGTAATTTTTTGTGCTATATGAGGAGAATAAATAATATGTATTAATGAATATAGTTTATTTGAAATTGTGGTGATCGTTGAAAAAATATCAGATGATTGGATTGTATGATAAAAAATAATTAATATGAAAATTAATAAGGCTGATAACATGGTAGTGTTGCCAACTAAGGAAAATGTTGCTATATTTTTTTTAAAAAAGATTCCTTTGTAAATCCGATATTATGTGAATGTTTTAACTTCATAAACTTGAAAAAAAAAAGGTTTGTTACTCTAAATATTCTTTTTATGTTTAAAATTTTTCTTATTCAATCCATAAGTGTAGCATGATGACCTATAAAATAGTAAATATTGTTTTTTCTAAACAATTTCTAGAATATACCCTTACATTAATATTAAAACGGTGTATTAATAAATTTTTATAAACTTTGATCCTAAAATTAAATTTCAAAAGATTAAAAAGAAAAAAACTTATTTAATCACTAAACCAACCACGTAAGATTTAATAGCTATTAAAACAAAAGAAAAATCAAATTTCAGATTAATTCAAATCAATTTTTCTCACTTAGCACCATTAAGTTGCACTCATTAATTTATTACCTACTAAATGCTCATTAATTTGCTTAATAAGACAAAAAACCTTGGTTCTGTTGAGTAAAAGAACACCTTAAATTATGGGTGAAAACACTTAAGAGAATCCATATTTAAAACACAAAAACAAAATAAAACACAAGATGATGGTGCATGACATGCAAGATAAAACCATAGGCTTAGCACTGATCACATAAGTGTGTTAGGATAAAGTAATCTAATCAGAAACAAAAACACATTAACAAAAAAAAAATCATCGTCCAATTTTGCTAGTCATTATATACGCTCCTGAACAGTAAAATTAACGATTTTTTTTTTAATATAAAAAAGTAGTATAGTAAATTAAAAGTTTTGATAAAATAATATTATTTAAAAAAATTGTGAAATAACATTATTTTATTTTGTTGTGCTCCTGACATGCGATATTTACTAAATGTTGCTATTTTTAACCGCGATAACTGCCACCCGGTCGACTGGTTGGATACAGTTGTATAACTGGTTAACTGTTTTATACAAAAACTATAATTTTATGAATTTTTCTTTCAAATATATTTTATGAGTAAAAATATGCATCTTTGTCCAACTTGTAGACTCAAAAAGGGACTCCAATTCAAATCTTAAGAAATTATTGTTTACACAGTAGTTTTCATTGGTAATTATGAGCAGTCAAGCGTGAATTTGTTATATAACTAGGAAAGGACTTGTTTTAAACAGATTATGTAGATGACCTAGCAAATACATTTATGAATTAACAAGACATGTCTAGGCTCGGAAGTAAGTTTAGCCACGCCAAACCAAAATGATGGCTCAAAAAAACTATAACTTTTGATCTGATCGTTGGATCATGTTTAAATTTTTACAGAAATTTTCAAATGTCATTTTCCTTACATTAGTTATGGAATAGCTACTTTGACCATCAATTCTTCAGATTTCAAAATCCTCACCCTCGAACCTTGGTTTTAGCAGTTTTGACAGTTTTGTAAATTTTTTTTTACAAACCAATCAACTAGTTTAACGAACCAGTTGACCAATTAGTCTTGAATTTAAATAAATATTACATTTGTGAACTGCGATATAAATTAAAATTTTATCACGGTTCTCAATTGCAACATTTAAAAGTGTGTTATTTTTCAAACCTTTTCATTTCTGTGTCATTTCGTCATTTGCTTGCATTTTATATGATAAGTGCCAAATTAACGAGTATTATTTTTCTTTATCACTTAAAGAAAAACTAATAAAATAACATAGTACAAAAAATATTTAAGAAAGTAACATAGTTTAGCTAGGACTCGCGATTTACAAGTGTCATTTGTGACTTTTTTTGATTCTAAAAATAAGTTGACACAATTTACAATTAAAAAAAAAAAGAGGGGGAGAGAGAGAGCCAGAGACACACCGAAACTCTAATGACGACACCACTAGAAAAAGATATCGAGGAGACAAATCCAATAACACCAATGAATATCAAAAATGATGACCATAGTGGGTCACACGAGCAGTCCAAATATGTCAAGACTCATTTGCTTTTGGATAACTCGTGTTGCACACTCCAGTCACCGTTGGTGACCTTCCTTTATATCATTTGATTCGTATTGTCGAGATTTTTTAAATGATACTGATTGTGTTATTATCGGAGCTTTGATATGTCTCCAGAGTATTTTTATTTTTTCTTTTTGCTTTTGTGAAGAAGGGGAGAGAGAAACAAAATAAAAAAATAATTTCAGAGGCACACCAAAGTTCTAATAATGACACCACCGATGTCCTTGGAAAGATCTTAAGGATATGAATCCAATGACATCAAGGAATGTCATCAACGATGACCAGAGTGTGTCATACAAGCCATTTAAAGGCAAATAAACCCTGAGATATTTGGATAGCTTGTGTGAGCCATTTCGATTACATCTTTCTTGATATTGCTGAATTTATTTTATCAAGATCTTTTCAACAATATTTGTAGTGTTGTCAAGAGTTTTGATATATTTACATAGAATGCTTCTTTTTTCTTTCCTTATTTTGCTATTTTTTCTATTTTATTATTGTAAATTATTTCAGTGGTGCTTTCTTAAATATTTTTTTTGTACTGTATTTTTTTTTTAAGTTCTAGATTAAAAAAAAAAACTCCAAAATTAACTGCTCGGTAGTGTAATAATGTTTGAGCAGAAGCATTCCTTGTTATTAGGGTTCCTTGTCGGTCATTTCCGTGTACAGAATTGACGGCGTGGTCCTCAACTGACCCCTCGGTCAACTTCCTACGTCCCGCGCATCTCTACACTTGCCAATATCTCGCGGCTCGAGTGTTTTATCACGAGATATATAGGTTTAGCTTTCACGTTGATTTGGAGATCTCAACAAAGTGAATTTCAGAATCTGAGCGTCGTGGCGGGAGAAAAAATATATACTTGTACGAATAAAAGGACAGATCCCAAAATTTCTTGGAGAGAGAAACTAAAGATTTGGTTTTTAGTTAGAAAAAACAAAAAAACAAGGCTAATTTTGGCTTTAAAATTATTTTTTTAAAATTAAAAAATAATACAGTTAAAAAATTAATCAAATAGCACGGTTTCTATATATTACAACGAAAAAAACATAATTTTTAATAGCTTGTTGATATTTAAAATAGAGATATTTAAAAAAAAATAGAAAGAAGAAAAAAATAATAATAAAAAAAATCTCCAAAATATATTGAAATTCAGATTACAATACTATCATAAATATATCAATAAGATAGCTTTAACAACACTAAAAGTGACCTTAAAAGGCCGCACTTGCCACTGAAAAATAAATAGTGACTCTATTGTTTTTAGCGGCAAGTATAATCCACTCAAATTATTATTAGTGATTTTTTTTTATATCATTGGATACATTTTATTAAAATCTTTTTGATAATAGAGATGGTGTCGTAATTAGAATTTCGATGTGTCTTTAAATTTTTTTTCCCTTTTCTTTTCTCTTTTTTATCTCCTCTCTCATGCTCATTAAATTTTTTTTATTAGATGTCATTATTCTGTATAGCAACAAATATAAAAGTTGCCCTTTTCATTTGCAACATGTATATATTATATTATTTCGTAAGAAATTTGTTTAATTATGTTATTCCACCAATATTTTTAATTAACAGTGCTGATAAAAAAAAAAAAAACAATGACAATGAAATGAAAGAGACATGTAGGCATTGCATTTACAATTATACTAGCATACAATATAAGGTTTTTTTATTCAATTATAAGTTATTGTTTGGTTAGTATTACAAAACAAAAAAATAATAATTGGAAAACACAAAACAAATATAATAAATATAGATGTGTTTAACAGTGATATACAAGATATAATTAATATATTTTGTTTAGTTGATGAGGGGTAAAAAATAAAATATTAAAAAAATATTATAATTATGTTATTCTGCCAATATTTTTAATTAAGTGTAATAATATTTTTTTAAAAAATAACAACTAAATGAAAGAGACATGTAGGCATTGAATTTACAATTATACTAGCATAGCATACAATTTTATTTATTCAATTATAAGTCATTGTTTGGTTATTGTTACATAACAAAAACAAGAATGATTATCGGGAAAAAAATAAAACAAAATAAATATCATAAATATAGATGTGTTTATTAGTGATTTACAAGATATAATGAATATCTTTGCATTTTGTTTAATTAACTAGGGATAAAAAAAAATAAAAAATTACAAAAGAATATGTTTTACCCTAGATGTATATTACTAAAACTTACAATATTTGGAACAATAAATAAATATCATTATTTTACTTTAGTTTATAATGAATATTATTTTTAAAAAACTAATTTAAAATAAAGATTTTTTTGCTCATCAAAATCATGCTAACAAAGATTTGTAATCATCATATGAAGATATTTTATTTCTAAAAAATAATATAATATAATTATATCTTACTTAGTTTCTAAATCATTTTTCAAATATATCCGATAATAAATCAAATAATTAAACTAGTTGTATGTTAAGTAAAATATTTATACCAATACATTAAAATCTAGCATAGTTGAAAATATAAAATAACAATGTAATCATAAATGCATTTTTTTATTATTATTATCATTCTTTGAAAACATGATTGATTTTCATTTTATTTAAATTATATATTTATTTTTCAATAACAATTTTCGTTTTCTTTTATATTGTTAAAAAAATCAATCATTAAGGGAGAAACACACACACATATTAATAAAAATCACTCTTTGATTAATTAATTTGATTTAATTAAAAATTATTTCCACTAATTCATTCAATTTTTTAATTATTATAAATTATTAAGTTGTATAAAATAATTTATTATTTATTTTTAGCATTTTATTTTTTAATTTTAATTTATGAAATAAAAAATCAAACTTTTAATATAATCACATTCTTAAAAGGTATTTTTTATATATATAAAATTATAATATTGATATACAGGTGTGTGATAAAAATATATTTGAGAATTACCAAGATAAAGATTTAACGATTTCTTTTAATGACCTCAAAATTTAAACCACCAAGTCAATGTATTATTATTTTTAATCAAAATATACTAAATTGTAAATGATAAGAAATTATTAGGTTAGGGATTGTACATGTAAATATAAGATTTATCATAAAAATTATGTGTAGATATTGATATATTAAATAATTACTCATACATAATTTGCTTTATACGTAAAAACTAGTTATACATGTGTGTATGTGTTAAATAATATTTAAATAATGGATACAAGTATAAATGAATAATATCTAGATTTTTTTTAAGTAATCAATAGTGTAAATCGACCTGTGATACCCCTGGTCATCCCTGGTACACATACAGTAGTATTGTTGGCACCATTGGCAAGTGCATCATAGACAGGGAGGGCTGGCAAGGCATATAAAAGCAAAGGGCACAAGAGGCATAGAACCCTGTTCTTGCTTCCTCAGCTCCTCCAAAGGGAAATTGACAGTTTTTTGCACCCCCCCCCCCTCAATTGTAAACTGGATATGAGTTCGAACAGCGTAGCTTCAAATCGTTGGATGTCAGAGAAGATGGACGGCTTCGATCTCTCTCCCAATTCCAATTCAGATAACGAAGAGGAGGGAGTTCATGTACTGGCAGTGGATGATAGTCTTGTTGATCGCAAAGTCATCGAGCGTTTGCTCAAGATTTCTTCTTGTAAAGGTAAGGCTTGACGTCGGTCTCTTCGAGGAGTAATTAAGTATTATTAATTAGAAGTTGATGTTTTGCATTGGGATTTGTTTGCAGTGACAGCAGTGGACAGTGGATGGAGAGCTCTAAAATTGCTTGGATTATTAGACGAAGAAGACAAGAGCAGCAGCTCCTCCTCCTCCTCATCTGCTGGTTTTGATGTGAGTGAAGGAATAATAGTATATAAATAAATATCAATGATCTTGGACCTTTTCTTTTCTTTTCATTTTACTTGCAAAAAAAAACTAAATTCCCTGGTTGATTTTATTTATCAGGTGTTGAAGGTGGATCTAATTATTACTGACTACTGTATGCCTGGAATGACAGGATATGAGCTGCTCAAGAAAATCAAGGTTAATTGATTAATTCTTAACCACTAATTGTGTCTCTCCTTTTTAATCAAACAAAGCAAAAATGTTGATAAATTTGGTGTATTGAGCAGGAATCAACTACTTTCAGAGAAATCCCAGTTGTAATTATGTCATCGGAGAACGTGGTGGCTCGAATCGACCGGTATGGTCTTCATTGCTCAATCAAAATTTTCAGTTCTGTGTTTTTTCTTAATTATTTAGAATCGATCGAAAACAGATGTTTGGAGGAAGGAGCTGAGGATTTCATAGTGAAGCCAGTGAAATTATCAGACGTTAAACGTATAAGAGATTACATGGCAAGCAGAGAGGTCAGATCAGTTCAAAACCAGGAGGAGAGAAGCAGCAGCAATATCAACAAGAGAAAATTACAAGAGTGTTTTGATCTATCTTTATCTTCATCGCCACCCTCTATTTCATCATCATCATCATCCTCGTTATCATATCCGTCACGGTCTCCGTCTCTGACGCCATCTCCTCCATCGTTGTTTTCTTCATCAGCGCCGTGTTCTCCCTCGTCGTTAGATTCTCCGACTAGACGGCTCAAAATGACGGGCTTCGATTAGATCCTTACCGTCATACGCCATCCTCATTTGATTTACGGACCCTCCAATTAGACAATGTTGCCATTCTCCGATAATTTTAACGGTTTTTTATGCGAATTACATAGCTTTTTACTCTTTTGGCCCTATTTCTTTGTTTTCTTTTCTTTTTTTGGCTGGAGGTTTTGCATTATTTATGAGGCATGAATCGGTGCAGATTTAATACCGATAGGTAGGAATTGATTGGAATTGTTAGAGGTAAAATACTTGTGCGAATGCCGGTTTGATTGGTGGATTTTTTAATGAAATATTAAAAAGAATGCGTAATTTCAAATCCATTGGCACGATATAATAAATCTGATAATACATAGTTTATTAGAAGAGGAGTTTTATTAAAGTAAATTCGATGAGCATTGGAGAGACTTGATAATTCTTCTTATTATTTAGAAAAAAGTTTTAAATTAAATTGTATAGCTTTAGTGTAATTTGATTTAATTGATATGTTAAAAAATACTCAAATAACATATTAAAATATAATATAATTTTAAAAATATTTTCAAGATAATATTTAATCTTAAAAAAAATTAAGATTACGATACGTTGAATCAATTTAAATTAACTAATGTTAACATGTCAAACTTACGATAATCCTATAAAAAATAAATATAAATCAAAATAAATTATGTAGTTCAATTTATAATAATTATATTTTTTTTGAAATCATTTTTTATTTAGTAATATAATAGAAAAAATATAGATCATAAAATAGAGTGCAATCCAATGCCAATATATTTTTTTAAGACTATGATAACTTTATATAAAAATAAAATAAATAACAAAGTCTAAATTCAATATATATATATATAAAAATAAAAATAAAAATATGTTATTGTTCCAAGGAGAAGTAACATTTGAGAAGGGAAACAATGATTTCACCTCCTTATTAAGTTCTTGTTAATAAGGTAGTATAAGTCTGTAATATATTTATTAGACTCGATTTTAGGTTTGCTATGAAAAGAATCTGAGTTACTACATCACTTGCCAAACATCAAGTCAATTTAAGATTATTGTCCAAAATAATATTTTAGTTTTTTTAAAAAAATTTCTAGTTCTAACTCGATTAAATTTGGATTGAATTCAATCGAGTTGAAGGCAACATACTAAGTCACTTGAATTTGAGCATCAATATCAAAATGGATTCTAATTGAAACTCGACTCAAATTGGATTTCATGTCTCGGATTTGCAGCAGGGCAAACCTTTTAGGCCATGCTGAATTTAATAAATAAGCTTTAAAATACTGATTTCCATAGAATATTTATACAAATGCTAATATAAATGAAATACATGTTGATATTGGTATATTATGTTGACTCTATGGTAACTTTTATGGCATTATTTATTTTTTAATGAAGATTAAAAAGAGGAAGAATTTTATGAAAGCAATTGCTATTAGGTGTAAAATGGTGGTGCCATTTTCTTTTTTTCCTTGTTTTCTATTTTGTCATGGATAAGTGACGGAGTAAACATGAGTTGGAAATGAGTTGGGCTGATGCCTATGGTGGGGGAATAAGTGAAACTGTCTGACTGGGAGAATATTTGGAATGGGATTTTGTGGAAGCATGCACTGTCGGAGATGTTTCCTGGAGGAGGGCCGGGCGGCGTGGGCTATGGACTGTCACTGCAGTTTCTGTCTGGTGGCCTCTCTTAACAGCGGTGGTAGAGTTGCAAGTGCTCCGCTGTCACGGGAGGCAATACGTCCCCTAGAAAGATCATTGCCCCCTGCGTGAGAGAGTGAGGCTCTGTTGGTTTGCTTAAAAAAGTGTGGTCCACGCAAGCTCAGTGAGGTGTTCGTGCCACCCCAGTTTTGCAAACATAGCATTTGATTTGGTTGTCTCATGTCTCAACTGTCGTGTCGTGTAAACAAATATTATATCCTAAACAGGTTGACATTTAAGAATAAAAAACTCTTTAATTTGTGAACTTGAATTTTCATAAACTTCTTTTCGCATTGAAAAATAAATCAAGAATCCTTCTATGAATGTATTTTTTACTTGTATATAGTTTAACTTGTATTTGATAGTATAGTTGTTGTTATTTTTTATTTAAAAATATATTTAAATAATATATTTTTTATTTTTAAAAAATTATTTTTGATATCAATATATTAAAATGATCTAAGAATATAAATAATATTAATTTAAAGTAAAGAAAATATTAAAAAAATTATTTTTTTTTAAAAAACTTTTATAATACAAAAACAAATCAATATCAGGTTCTTCACACATGGTAATGTAAAAATTTATAAAAAACCAAACAATTATATAATATTTACCTAACAGAATGAGATTATTTAGCTATTAATAAATGTATCGAAACGATTTTAAAATATTTTATTATCTTAAAAAGTTAGAGAATGTGGTTCAATTTATGTTTTTTTTAATTATTTTTTATTTAAAATTAATATTTTTTAATCGTTTTGATATACTGATATCAAAAATAGTTTTTGTATTTATGTTTCAGTTAAGTTGTACATGCATGAAGCTCTCATTTATACCACTGCATTTTTTTATTTAATTATTTTATGGAGTGTTTTTCCCCTAATATCTTATAGACTATTTTGAGTTATTTATCAATAGATAAATTAAAATATTTTTAAGAATTAATATGCATGACTTTTAAAATCATATAAAATTTGATAATTTATGGAAAAATAATTTTGTGTGATTTTAAACATTTTTAAAATAAAATTTAACTGGATTGTAATAAAAATCTGGGATATAAAGTAAATTTTTTTTTCAATATTTAATAATTAATACTCGTGGATGCACACCCGTGCATATATACACAAACATATGTGCGTGCGTAGTGTTTATATACAACTCTTAAAAATGATAAATATTAAAAATATATCCTTTTTTATCTATTAACATACTTAGAATTTGAAATGATATTTTTTTTAATCAAGTTAGAGTTCTAATTTTTAGAAAAATAAAAGAAAAGGAGAAAGCTTCGTTATTTTATGATTCAGGCGGGCAATTAAAAAAGAAGGAAAAAAAGGCCTTCCCGTTTTAAAACTTATAAAGTAAAATGATCAAATTTCAAAACATAGATATCATGTGCTGCAAATTCTCTTGGTCATGTCCCTCGTGTGACTATATCATCATCACTATGTTTTTTAAAGGTTTTTTTTTATTTAAAAATATATTTAAATAATATTTTATATTTTTTTAAAAAAATAATTTTAATATTAACACATTAAAATAAAATAAAAACATCTAAAAAATTAATTTTTTTTAAAAAATAAAATTTTTAATTGTTTTTAAAACATAAAAACAATTAGCATCTCGTAGGATTCGGTAACAACATAAGAGCGGTCTTGAAGTCAAAACAAGGGCGCATAAACACAGGCAATAATGAGAACCGTGAAAATTGCAATTTGTTCTAGAATTTTGAAGATGGTTCTGCTGGTGGCTGCTTGAAAAAGTACTCGTACACGCACACGTACACGTACTTGTAATGCTAATCGGTCCAAACCTCTCCAACACCTGGTTTCTTAATTTTGACCGAGAATTTATGGGGTTTTGACCAATTAGCCTACCATATTAAAAAAAAATTGGGAAACTTTATAAAGCTTCACTGTTCATGAGCTTCTTTTTTTTCTTTCCATTTCCCCTAACTTTTTCTTTTTCTCAATTTTATATTTAAATATTTTTAGCAGTTTTCTAGATTTTCTTTAGACTAATCAAATTAATCTCATCACGCTAGAATAACTTTTATATATTTTAATTTTAAACCTGGATTAAGGAAGGAGTTAGATTGAGAGTTTTTTTTTTTTCCTCTCAATTTCATTCACAGACTCTTTTTACTTGTATGTCGGGCTACTTTTAAATTAGTCAAGATGATTGAGACATGTTAGAATAACTCACACACGATTTAATTTTAAACTTGGATTAGGTAAAATATTGATTTAAAACGTTTATTCTTTTCTACCACTTTCATTATAAGATTTTTTTTACCGATCAATCAGGTTGTCTTTTGACTAGTCAAATTGACTGAATTATTTCGGAACAACTTTTAAATAATTAGATTTTAAACTCAGATTAGTCAAGATGTTAAATAAGAGGGTTTAAGATTGATTCATTTGACTGTATTTAATAGCAATATCAAATAATTCTTTAAAACCTAGATTTTTTTGATACATTTAATTTTTTTTAATCCAACCCCTAACACAGAGAAATCATGTAAACTAGTCTTCTACTAAAATGATTGATATATTTGAAACGGCAACAGGATTTTTCTATTTGATCATTGAAGGCACAAGGATTACTGCAATTACATGTTTTTTTTTCCCAGATGAAAAAGAAGAAGAAGAGATGAAAAACATAGCTTACTTCTTAAAATTTGCCTTTTTGGTTCCTTAGGCTCGGCTTTTCTTTGGAACATGGAACCATTACAATTTGATGTTGAAATTCAGAAATCATTGAGATCATTTATGGATCTGCACGTCCTCATCTTCCTTTTGCTTCTGGTTGCTGGCCGGCCCAATCCAATACCTCAATTATTAAGTTTTCTTTGATGTGAAAAATAATAACGATGACCTGGGAGAAAAGTGTTGGCCCATCCCTTTGGCCATAAAGTCACTTGAAGTTGACCGGTTAAGAAACCGGGTTTTGAATTATATGAATTGATTTGGAAAAGTAAAAAATTAAAATTTTAATATTTTATATAAAAAAATTAAGAAACAATTTATGTGAATATAAATTTATATGTTATAAATAATAAATTTTAAAATATTATTTTAAAAGGTTTTTTATCCTACGTAGAAAAGATACTATAATAGTATGTTATCTTTTTAAGTTGAATTATTTAAACCAAAATAGTTTTTTATCTCATATTAAAAAAAATATAATTTTTTTTCTTATGAATATAGAATATATATACTAAAAGGCTTCCAATCCCATATTAAAAAAACAAAACATTCTTTTAGTATTTACACAATGAACTTTGAAAAGAGTTAATAACCAACTAAAAATATATATATATAAAAAAGGGTCTTTGATTAGAAAAAAAATACATTTGAAAAAAAAAAAAGGTCTCAACTGGGTTTTTGTTCATCTCGATCTTTTACCTTATTTCAGATTGGTTAACTACTGGAACGATCGGATTTTAGGTTGACTTGTTAGGTTGGGCTAGATCGCGGATCGATCTACCAGATCAATTTAGATTTAAATAACTATGCACAAAGTTGCTCCATCCCTAATTTCCTATCCACCATGAACTACTTTTTTTATTTTAATTTTGTTTTAAATAAAGCATGGATGCCTTAGGGGTGACTATTTTGGTTTAATCCATGTTATGAATTTTGTGTTTTATGAATATATTTTGTTAATTATGTTTTACAATATATATATTTTTTTGCATTGAATTGAAAAAAAGAAGTTTTGTTAATAATTTTAATGATGTTTTTTTTTTAAAAAAAAACAAATTGTCAAATATTATATATTTCAGTAAGCATTTAAATATTGATTTTTCCGAAGAAAGAAATGGTCTCCACACATCAACACCAGTGACGATCCGGTTGGAATCTGGAAGTGTCGAAATGAGCATTTGCCACGCCCGATTTGAAAGGGTCCCTTTTTACTCCTTCAAAGAATTGAGGCTCTCCGCGTGAGATTGCTTCAACTTTGAGAAGGGACCGTATCTTCAACTATTAAATAAGAGTAATACTATTTCCGAAGGACACAATGTATAATAAAATAATAGAAACAGAGAGCGTCGGCTTTTATCGAGTTATTTTCAGCATTTCTACCCTTCGGAAAATGTTAAAAGGATGATGTAACTACAAGTACTCGATCAAATTATTAAGTATATGTCAAAAAAAACAAAAGAAAGAAATTGGTGCGTTGAGCCTATCTATTTACCTTCTAATCCAAGCATAGATTTTGGTACTACTTGTTCATGATCGGTGATCCATCATTTTGCATATTAATTGAGGACAAAAATCATGATGCAAAATTTAATCTCCCCATTGAACCAATTTCAACCAAGTTGAAGTGAAAACGAGTAATATATTTGATTTTAGTATTTCGAATTGACTGTATCTTGATTGATTCGATCCATTGATATTTCTAGTTATTAGTATTCTAGATTATGGAATTTTTTAATTTAATATCATGTAATCTTAATATTATTATTAAAGAGAAACGTTAAAAAAAATGTAAATAAGATCAAATGATAAGAAATTTATTAAAACTTAAAATCATAAAAAACAAAGACAATCAAATAAGTTTTTACACTCGCTAAAAAACTATCATAACCCTATTTATATATAAAAAAATTAATAATACTAAATAAAAAAATAACTAGAAAAGCATCACAATAAATAAAATAAAAATAAAATAAAAATATATTTGATTTCAGTACTTTGAATAGACCAGACAAAAAATTTGTCCTGATTCGATCCATTGATATTTCTAGTTATTAATATTTAATATTTAAGAAATTTTTAATTTAATATCATGTAATCTTAATAATATTATTAAAGAGAAACTTGAAAAAAATAATATAATTAAAAGCAAATGATAAAAAAATTTATTACAAGTTAAAATCATTAAAAATACCATATATATATATATATATATAGCGAGATAATCAAATAAGTCTTCACACGCTAAAAAACCATTATAACCCTATTTATATAGGAAAATTTAATAATACTAAAATAAAAAAATAACTAGAAAAGCATCACAATAAATGATATAAAAAAAATACAAAACATCTATTTTTCAAAATAAAAAAAACACATTCATTAGTATTTTTAAATTGAAAATAACTCATCTTCAAGTTCACTCTATAATTAAAAATTATTCCTCATCTTGTCTCCCTCTCCTCTTTTTCTTCTTTTCCCTCTATCATCTTCCTTTTCTTTCTTGTCAAACATGCTACTTGGCGCCCATCTTTGTATATTTTTGTTGTTATAAACAATTTTTTTTGAACATATATAAACTCTAACAAGCAGACAACATCAGATTCCTACACACTACTCTTTAACCAAGAGTAACACAGCTGCCATCACAAACTCTTCGAGCGACGACCATTGCTGGGTACTAGCTTCTTCACCAATAGACATAACAGCCTATATGAACATGCAATGCACCACTTCCATAACTATTTTTTCAAGGAAATACGTTTCTTTTCCGTGAAATAAGTTCAAGGATTGGCATATAATTACACACTCAGTCATGGGTGAAAAAGGAAAAGCATGGCCCAAGGGAAAAAGAAAAAAAGAAAAAAAAACAGCTTGATAATGCAATTTGGCCTATAAAGTGAACCGATTAGTCAACGGGATGCACCAACTTTGCCAACTTTGCTGCGACCTAATCAATTGACCGTATATCAAAAGTCAGACACTTGATAGGGTCAGCAAGAGCAATT
>CM031987.1:3969305-3994304 GCA_018804465.1 Populus tomentosa | reverse complement strand
CATGCACAAGGATTGGAATCTATATGCTTCGATTAGTTTCCTCCATCTGACCTCAAGATTTCTGTATCACTGTATGATTATAAAACTAAATGATAAGAAATTGAAAACATGCAAGTAAGCAACAAAGATTATAAGAGTTGGAACACCATGAGTTTTTCTTTGATCAGTAAAATTTGGAAAGAAAGCTAACACAATACTATAAACAAAGCTTCAATCTATGCTTTGATCGGTTGAATTGATTTATTTATTCTGGTTCTTATCATTTTAGTTATCATCACAATGAAAGAGTGCCACATGGATTTTTGGTTGCCCTATCAAACAATATTCTCCCAAACAAGATGAAGCAACATTCATGAGATTGTAGAAGCTGTCTAATAGTGGAAAACATAAATAAACACAAGTAAATAGTTTTTTTTTCTCACCCATAAATTAATTGATTAAATTAGTCGTTTCACCATATTTGCTGTTGGCTTAAAACATAACCATCGTAAAACAAGAATAATAGGTTTATTTGGAATTAATCCCACAAATTGAAGAGCTAGGACGACTACAGGTCAGGAACAAGAGCAATACCTCAGTTCCAAGCCGTTTATTTAGAGCTTCATTCCACATATTTGCAGCATACGCTGGCTGCACACGAGTCCACATAGACATGACAGAAATGACCTGAAATAAGGTTCAACTCCTTAAATGACACATGTACTAAATCTGATTCCTGTAGAAAGATGAATCATTGCAAAAATATTCTCCCTTTTCCAGAAGGAAAATCGGTGGTCATATGACATTCATCTTTGAATTCCAGTATGTTAGCAAACTTTTGCTTCAAACAACATACCAACTACACCAATTTAAATTTTATATATCAGCACAGCCTTCGGTTCAAATGCTACTGCAAAGTATGCAAATATGCATATACAACCACTCAACACTCGGCCATAAGCATGTAAACATGAATCCATGACCGCACACAAACAAAGACCATATAACTGTCATGAAATCAATGTGCTGCCATAGGAAGTATACCACTGCTGGCAACAGAAAAGACCAACCCAAGCAGTAAGCCAACACTCTAATAGTGCAGCATGCATCTCATGTAGAATGCAATTCCAGGAGACAAATATGTGTACGTGTATAGACGAGATTTATACCAAGTGAGCATCAAGAGGGGGTGGGTAATTATCAGCTATTGTGTCAATCCAACTAAATATCATATTGTGATAACCGTATGGCTTGCCAGACATGCTTCGAGCATATTCCCAAGCCGCAGTCGAGTTGAATTTTGCATGCACATCTGGATGTAAAGGAAGCAAAGCTATCTGTGGATTAGAACTATCCTTTAGTGACAACTCCCACCACTCCTCCCATGGGATTACCACTATAATCTCTTCACCCTGCCAAGTCATATGAGAACATGCTGTGAGGAGAAAATATTTTTCAAACAACTAGGAAAATGGTTCGGTATAATATTATAATTCTGAACACCCAAAATCCATTCAATACCATATTTGTATAGGACCTTGGACAGTTTTCTATGCGATGCTTCTACATTTAAACCCTGTTACTTTTGAGCACACAGACCTACCATATTTGTACAAATTCCATTACTAAAAATGCACCATGGTTTCCAATTGACAACCCCATACCTAAAGAAGAAAACTCAACTTTTTCTTCCAGAAGGATAACATTCAAAAATTTTACTTGCTTCTGACAGGCTGAAACATTAATTCAACTTTGCAAATCTGAGATTGTATCAAAGCATCTACAGAATAGTGCTTCTGTGTGCCTAAAAGTGGTACATTTAAGAACATGTGTCAACAATAACAACAGAAATAAAGAAAGTACAACCATATTTTCCAAACAGCATTCTCCATTTTTCTAACTAAAAATTATATACAACCATGATTCCCCTTCTAGCCACACAAATGAAAAGGCTAGTGTTCAAGAGAAACAAAAGAAAAAGCAAAATCACAAGTTTTTAAGAAGACATCATTGACTTGTGAACATGATAAAAACCAGACATTTAAACAACCTTATGATAGCTTATCCCTACTTTTTTCTTCATCTAATCTGCATTCTATGTGATTTAGCACATACCTTTTCATTCTCGTGTCCTGATTCACCAACCCAAAGATTCCCCAGTTCATCCTTCAAGCATACTGCTGTGTGACCAGCAAATGCACCAGTCACCCATTTCTCCAATGTCTCAAATCCACCCCACCGACCACGAATCTTGGAGACTGCCAAAAAGTCACCAGAATGAACATCATCTGGATTAATGGTTGTGCGCCAAGGCTGAGGTCGTTTCTCAAATGTAGCACCCATGTGTTTTGTGAGGAAAGCTAAGTTAGCATTCTGACCCCACACTGTATTAGAAAACAGAGGCAAGACATCAATTAAAGAAAGCAAGGTCCCCAGCATTCCAGACGGCATGAGAAATACAGAGACACCGTGCTGCTTCACCTGCTCAACCATAAATTTGCATTTTAACTCACCTCTTATGCAGTGAAGTTACCAAAGCTAATAAAACTCCAAAATAGAAACAAGTAATAAATCACATTACATATTCCATCTCAGCAGCTTCTTCCCACGAATCAAATTTCAATGTGTGTTCCCGTGCAGAAAAGTAGTAATCCCAAGTAACTCTGTATGGCGTTGCAAAAACATACAAATCCATACATGTCCAGCTATGCGCCGCAGATGTCTGTAAAGAGAATACAGGTAGGTTAAGCTACATTAAGATATGATCATTCTACTGACTACATTTCCAAGAGTAAACAAACATGCTACAACTTAACAAACACAAAACCCTATTATTTTTATTTTCCTCAATTCATTCCATTAAAAGCCTTAGAATTAATTAATTAATTATAGCAAACAAACATCGAAATCAATAAATTAATCAAACGAGAAAACGACCTTGAGACGGAGAAGGCCGCCGCCCAAGGCAGGATCGTGATCGGAATCAGCGAGGGCGAAGTCGAGGCGAGCTTCGCTGTCGTAAAAGCAAGCTCCTTTCCACTGAAGAGTTCCATTATCAGGAGAAACAGATCCAACAAAATAAGGCAATAAATCAACGGCGCTGTGGAGATTGTTCAAAACCGGCCACGATATCTGGTGAGGCAGCACCGGAAGCACATCCTTAACCCTAAAAGGTACCTTGAAAGCCTCAACATAACAATAATTATTATTATTGTCCGAACCAAAATCTCCTCCTAAAAATAATAATAATAGAATTAAAATTTTCAGCAATTTAATCGTTGGATGATAGAATAATTTAGACATAAGATTGGATTTGGGTTTGGATTAAATTGCAACGAGAGAAACAGATTAATTACTGCTATTATTTTTCGTTAAGGATTATTGATAGAGGAGATTTTGGTTATGATCGATCCATTCTGTGTGCGGGTGAGGAAATTGATATTTGATTGACTTTTTGTTGTTGACGTTGACGACGAGGGAGAGGGAGAGACCACACCCTTGTTGAGGACTTGGAATGGAATTTGAGTACGTGGCAGATTTACAGCTCGACTTCCTCATGTCTCATTATCCTGTTGATAATCTAAAAACTTTCTTCTTCTTTGTTTCAACTTTTTTAAGTTTATTACTAATTATTTCAATTGCGCTCCGCAGCATGTTTTTTAAAAAAGAAAATTGAATATGCATGGGTGTTGCATAAGGTTAAAGGTGTAGTACAAGTTAAATTTAAATTATTTAAGGAAAAATCTATTTTAAGGGCATTTAAATTATTTTATTGTTCTTAAAAATATTAAAATACAAAAATATCTTTATACACAATTAAAAAATTATGAATCTAAGGGTAAAAAAGCCATTTTGTTGTGCAATCTAAATATGAATTTACTAAATTTTCTCTTTTAAATTTGACAATGACAAATGAACCCTAACAAAATTATTGAATTCTCCACGGTAGCAAGTTTCTTGGTTTTGTTATGGAAAGATAAATTAGGTATTTCATTGTGAATTGTTACAGTGAAATACCCATACTAACTAGAATATCTTACTAGATATGGGCTTGCTATACTTCGTGGTGTCCTATTATTTTGTTTTAATAAAATATAACGTTTAAGCATTGCAAGCGAATTTTAAAAAAAGAAAAAAATATACAACTTTGGTTATAAACATGATTGAGTCAAATGAGTTGGTTTTATTTTAATTAGATGATAAAAAATAAAAAATGATAATAAATAAACCAAAATTTAAATAAATAAAAAAACGATTATGATAACTTGAGAAAAACATTTCCAAAAAGAAAAAAAAAAAACAATGCAGCTCAATTTTTCAGTCAATTAAAAGGGGAAAAACAATGTCAACTCACGTTAACTTTTCAAACGAGCGACCCGAGTTATTAAATTGGAAGCACCATACATAGAAAAATTACAAAAACTGCAAAATTTAATCCCCAACCAATCAAATATTTAAAGATAAAATAATAAAAAATATATATTAATTATACAAAAGAATCGAAAAGCATATTGACCTCAAACTAGGGGTCAGAATGGCACATATACTACTGCGTGATGGAGGGGTCGTCAAAAGGAATCCGACCATACCAAAGAAGCCCTTTGTTTATCATCGATATACTCTACACACGCTACTCGAAGGAGGTGGAGTGTCTAGCGCGTTATGTATGCTACAAACATGTCAACCATTTTTTAAATATTTTATATTAATTAAAAGATTAAATTACCCCTAAATCAATATAAATATAACAAAAAAGCAAAGTTAAAAGAAAAAATAAGCCTTAAATGACATCTTATCATTTTTTCCTTTTTAAGGGCATTACCATAATTTTACTATGCTAACCAAATCAAAAAGACAAAAAAAAAAAAAACCCTTTTACAATAACTGATGATTTTTTTCTTTTCAAGGTTTATCTAGTAATTTGAATTTACAAAAACAATATAAAAGACATAATTGTTCCCAAAAAATTTGCAAATAACTAATGGGTTTAATGAAAAGAGTAAATTCTCATAATAGTAAGTTAGTTGTTACAATATTATTCGATGCTGATTTTACCCTTCCATTGTAGTTTATTATTATTATTATTATTTTGTAATAACAATATAGTTAGTTATGTAGTTAAAAAAGGAACTTTAAGTAATAGGACTTGTAATTCCAAAAACTATTTATTTAATTATTTTTGTTTTTATATCTATTTATAAATTAAAAATACTTTTACAATTTGTTTTAGTGTTTGTGTGATTATACTTACTATAATTAAGTAGTATTTTATTCTAAAAATTACTCTTTTCATTGATCTTTTTATCTTCCCTATTTATTATTATTCTTTTTAAAATGGAAAGATTAATTTATTTATTTTATAAACAAGAAACTATGTTATATTTAATTCAAATAGATAAAAACTAGTATTCATGTCATTCTTGTAGGTCATTAAAATTTTTAATCATAAATTTTTGATAATTTAAATTGATGTTTTTAACTCATTAATTGTCTTGTTTATTCATTTACCAAAAAAACATTTACTAAATCTGGTGGTCGGATAAAAGTGAGTTTTTTTATTGATATTATGTAAAAACGAGTTTGAGTTAACAATAAAGAAATTTAAGGGGAAAAAAAAAAAACAAAAGTTCTTTCTGTATATAAACAAAGAACATTGATGAGTCTTAGATGACTAATTAAACAAATTATAGGATAAGGCATTTTTACTATTCTCAAGAGACAAAACATTGTGATAATATTGTTCCAATGAGTTTTCTTTTCTTTTCTTTTATTATTATTTTGTTCCTTTAGTCTCTATTTTTCAATTTGTTCTTTGACCTTGGTTTTATTTGGGATTAAGCTTGGCGATTTGTTTTAGATTTCTAGGTTAGCAGATTGCGTGGTATTGAGAAAAGATTTCATCGCTCAATTGATGCTTGGTTTGTTTAAGTTAAATGAAATTGTATTGATATAAAAGAATCAAAGCTTTTGGGTTCGAATTTGAACATTAGAAAAACATTTGGGCCTTTTTCTTGCTAGAATTAGTGACTGGATTGCACATACAAGGGAAAAGTTCAGCTTTTTTTTCTATCGCTCAAATATTTTCTCATTTAATCCTTTCTCTTATTTGGAATCAGACTTAATTTTTTTTTATTTTTAGTTTTCTAGATATAGGATCTTGTAATATCAAGAGAAAAAATTAGGCACTCGGTTAATGCTTGGTTTGTCAAAATAAAATAAAATTTTATTGATCTAAAACAATCAAGACTTGAGGGACCATATTTGAAAATAAAACAAGTGTGTAGGGCTAAAGTGAACAAGCAGTGTCAAACTAGTTGGCATATGCAACCCACGCATCAGTGTGTGAGGGAAGTTGCCTTGCTTTGACATAGCTTACAGTTTCCTTTGATGTCAAAACACCACTGTCGTTGGTGGTGTAGGAAGCAGCTTGACGAGGTCTTTTATGGGAGGCGACATGTGTTGATGGACGAGCGGTGATGAGGCTTAAACAACATTTTCTTTCTTAACCTCCCTCATTTCTCTATCTTCTTCTCTGATTTCACGATGATCTACCCAAAATTGCAAAGAATCTTGTCATTTTATTTTTATATCAAACTTGATCTTTATTCTTTTAATTGATATTTGTTTTGTTTTGTTTTGAGCCTTTTTTTTAATTATTTTTCAATTTATCCTTCAACATTGAGTTTATTGGAAATTAAGCTTAGTGATTTTTTCAGGGCAATCCTAGTTTTATGCCCTAGGTCGTGAGTTTTGAAGTTTAACTAAGGTTAACTTTAGTCAATCTTTTTATGTCTATTTTTTTTTTTTTTAACATTAGGCTAATTTGGAATTGGATTTTATAATTTTTTTGCTTTTTTTATAGGGTTTTGTCTTGATCTTATGATTTGTATTGCGGGTTCAACAAGTTACCCAAGGTTAGCTTGGGATTTTTTTGTCATTTTTTAATTAAGTTGTTTTTTATAGTTTTGTAACTTGCTATTAGGTTGATTTGAGAATTGAATTTTATAGTTTTTTTTCCATCTATTATTCTATCTTGTTCAAGTGTTAGTGGGCTCAATCAGGGTTGTCAGGGTTTTTTTAGGTCCCTTTTGTTCATTGATTTTTTATTTCATTCTTCAACATTGAGATGGTTGGAAATTAGATTTTGTAAATTTTTTTCAATTTATTTTTATGGGGTTATCTTGATCTCACAATTTAGATCCTGGGATTGGTAGGTATATTTGGGTTGACTTCGGTTGGTTTTTTTTAATTTTTAATTTTTTTTCAATTTAGTTCTTCAATATTGGGTGGGCAAGGAATTGAGCTTTGGATTATTATTTTTTTGTTTTTCTTTCTATTGGTTTATCTCATTCTCATCCATTGGGCCGTGTATTTGGTAATTTAACTCGAGTAATTTTCTTGTTTCTTTTTTTTCAAATCAATTTTTTTCTTGTTCCACCCTCCAATATTTTGTTAACTAGTCTCTCTTTTTTTTCTTTCTAAATTCTCAAATGAATTAAAAAATATATTTTATATATTATTCTATTAAATTTCATTTAATCTTTTCTTTGTTATCGAGTAAAATTATAGAGATCTTTTCATGATATTGACAAAATATATTTTTATAATATATCATCTAGTACATCATCATCTTAATATTTCAAAGGTATGTCATTCAATATGCATTAGATTTTGAGTTCATGGTTGAATTCTTATTACACTATAAGATTATTATTGATAAGTCAATTTTATTAAGTTTTTATTTATTTTTTGTAAATATATGGGTATGACTTGTATGTCAGATCCAATACACTTGCACTTCATAGTTAGCCAAGTCCAATACGTTAGGTTCAAGGTGGCACAAATGTGGCATGCGTGCCAACTCCAAGACACTTGGACTTGGCATATTGCCAAGTCCAAGGTAGCGTACATGCCAGACCAAATATACTTGGACTTGACAATGTGCCACATTTAAGGTGGTGTGCGTTTAGCACGCGTGTCAGACTTAATACATTTGGACTTGATAGTATGCCAAGTTCAAGGTAGCGTGGGTGCTAGACCCAATACACTTAGACTTGGTAGTGCGCCAAGTCCAAGGTGGACATGGCAATATGCAAGGTCCAAGGTGTCTACGGATATAGCACGCATGTCAAACCCAATACGCTTAGACTTGGCAGTCAGCCAAGTCCAAGGTTCTTGGATGTGGCAGTGAGCCAAGTTTGGTGTGGTATAAGTTTGGCATGCATGCCAAACATAATACGCATTGCCAAGCCTAAAATAAAGATAATATGGGTCTAGCACGCATGCTAGACCCAAGGTATTTGAACTTGGCTATCAGTCAAGTCCAAGGCGTATGGACTTGGTAGTGCATAAAATCCAAGGTGGTGTGGGTTTGGCATGCATGCCTTGCCTAATATGCTTGAACTTAGTAGTGCGCCAAATCTAAGGTGACATGGATTTGGCATGCATGCAATATGCAATACACTTGGACTTAGCAGTTAGCGAAGCCTAATGTGCTTGGACTTGGTAATGAGCCAAATCCAAGATAGCTTGGGTATGACACGCATGCCAAACCCAAAGCGTTTAGACTTGGTGGTCAGTCAAGTCCAAGATAATTACCATCCTCTCATGGCATGTCTAGGGGAATGACAGTCCTCCCTTGGCATGTCTAGGGGAGTGACCAACCTCTCGTGGGTTTAACCTTGGGGAAGAATTCAACCTCTATAAGCTTAACTACATTTAACATCTTAAACTCTAAATCTCTCTACAACTTTTTAAGTGTATGAAATTTCATAATTAACCCACCATATTCTTATCAGGTAAGATATATTTACCTCTTATTCAATGCTATTAGGGTAATTACCCTGCATACCTTTTTTTTTTCTAGGCTATAAATACATTATAAGAGCTTTATGAAAAAAGGTTCACAATCTTCAACTTTTTACTACTTTGATATTTTTCAAAGAATCTCTTTACAATATACTTATATATTCTCTATCTAAAAAGATATTTATTTAAGTATCTAAGAGTCCTCACCTCTACCAAAAGGGATCCTTTTGCAAGTACTAGCCATGAGCAGCTTTGTTCTATCAAGGACCACGTATAACATATCGACTACTTTGGCTAAAGAGAATGGAGGTGATTATTAAGACCAATTGATTAATCAATTGTCCAACTTGGAAAACCTATTCTCAGGCTAGTTGGATTTTTAGAACATCATCAATTACATAAGGTAAAAGTGAAACAAAAAAACAAAACAAAACAAAAAGGATGCTACTTATTATGAAGGCATCAACATTGGCTTATGACAAAAAGTCTCTAGAAAATACTAGGATAAATGAGAGAGAATAATGTCAAGCTCTATTACATTACTATTTATGCATCATATAACACCTTAAATATTATAAAATAAGTTTTTTAAATTACCCATAATCTGTATAATACCTCATTTGCACTTAATTTTGACTATTAAAACTCTAAAAACTTAAAAATAAAAGCCAATAATTAAAATATAAAAACTAATAAAAAAACATAAAATTCAAAAAAATGTTTTAATTGGACATTTTTTATTTTCTTATATTATATTTGGTTTCTTTTGAAAAAATGATTTATATCTTTTGCCAAACTCTACTACTATTAAAAATGTCTCTAAAATTAAGAGGTTAAATCAACTTTTTATTTGTGTTTATATATTTAATATTTGTCGTGCTTATATTAAAAAACAACTTTTAAAAAATAAAATGATATGTGAAAACTATAATTTTAATATTATCAAGTTAAAATTAGGTAAAAGGAGATGATTAAAAAAAACGTGTTTCCTTACTTTTTTCATAATCAGCTGAAGAATATACTTTATTTATCTTTGCCGAAACATTTGATTCAATAAAAATACTCTAAAAATTTCACAATCATTGCATGTGTTGAAAAAACTATGCTAAATATGTTGTTTATGAAAAATTCTGCTTGTCAAAATTAAAAAGACTTGTATGCGATAATTAAACTCTATAAAAATTACAAAGTAGACGAAAACATTAATATAATTTATAAAACTAGATTAATCATGTTTTTTTCATTATATGGATTTTTTTTTGGTCAAAGATAAGAATTTCATTAAAGAAAATTAAAAAAGGCTAATGCATGTAGTTTTTAAGCAAAGCATGATATAATAAAATTCTCCGTATATAGAGAACAAAAACTTGCATACCATCATAAAGGCACTTAAGAGCATGCAATGAAAAATTAATTGAGAAACTAACATCCAAAATCCTTATCTAAAAAAATTATTCTACAAGTGAACGAGTAGTCGACACAACTCTTTTTCAACAATCAACTTGTAACCAAGGAAAATGCTAGATAAGTTGGATTACCACACTAAAAAGAAAAAGAAAAAAAAAAAGAAAAAGAAGAAAAAAAACTAGATCTAGGATTATTGCACAATATGAAAGTGAAAGCAATGGAAAGAAAGGAGGGATGTCGTCGCCTTTGAAGACATCAATGGCGACGGCTTATGGAAAAATCTTTTGGAAAAACCAGGGAAAATAAGGAGACTTGAATTAATTGCTCCATTGTAATCAAAAAGTAGGATAAATTCTGTATTTGTGTCTATATCTTTGATATTTATCTTATTTATATTAAAAAGTATCTCTTTGAAATAAAAGCATTAGTAAGAGAAAAATATCTAATAGGCTAAAGCCATTTAAGAGAAAAAATTACTAGATTTATCTGCTCTTTAGTTTTGACTTAATTTTTAAATATTATTATGAATTTTTATTTGAATTTTAATATTTATATTTTTTCAGTATCTAAATATCTAATAGGCTAAATGCATGCTGTTCTTAAAGAGGGGAATTTCCTTAATGGACAGGGGTTCTGACATTTTCCTCTTAGAGAAGGATATCTCTTGATTAAGCACTAATAAGAGATGGCACAGTTTCTGAATTATGAAGTTTTAGTTTTTACTGATATTTGAGAACTGACAAGGGGCGTTTTGAGCATGTAATAACATGAACAGGGAAAAGAGAAAACAGGCAGATGTCAACAGACCACAAACAAGCAACTGCATATTCATTTAGCAGATTTCTTAACATCAATTCACTGCTATGAGTGCTATCAGCTGGTCAAAACGTTATGACCATTTCAATTTGGTCAGTGCTTGAGCCTGACAAGAAAAGAAATTGCATTTCTTGCTGAAAGTTAAAGATTTTATTGTGTGCTCACAGATTCATGAAAATCCATCTCTACCGAGTAGCTGTTCGGTGATACAATTGTTCATATGTTCTCTTGGCATCTTTATGGGTGGAGCCTTTCTAGGGGTTCCACTAGCTGCGTTAGAAGGAACTACAAGGCTAGGTCTTATCCACCTTCTGGTCATCAGCCTGGATGAAAGAAAGAGTGTATAAAACGGGCATTGAGAGATTCCACGGCAATATGCTATTGTCATACAATAAGAAAGCACCGAGCAGAGGCCACATCAATGGTTCAGACATGGCGAGCGAAAGAAGATGAAGCTCTACAGAAAAAAGTAAATTGCAGACCTCAACACGTAAAGAAGTGCAAACAAAGCAAAGGGGCTCAACACTACCCAATGTCATTGAATTCAGATTAGCAATTCCACAATAAAAAACGAAATCAAATCCTTGGGAGACCACAACAGCAGGATTTATTTATTTCTTTATAATACAGCAGCGGAATGTTGGATGCCCACAAGTCCAACAATTTAGAAGCGAGCAACAGTAGGCTTGTAGTCAAACACAATGACTTTCTCCAGAGCAGGCAAGAAGAGGCCGCCAAAATCAACATGAGCTGGATGACCTATGTACTCTGCAATGCCCTCTTTACTCTCAAAGGTAGACTCAAAGATATGGGTGAAACCTTGATGCATGTTCTCAATGCTCACGTCTGTGCCCCTATCATATCATGTTGAACGATAACGAGTGTTAGATATTTGCTGGCAGAACCATCAAAGTGTTTCAGTGATCAAGAAACTAATTGATCACAGTAAACTCCAATATTTTTCATATCAAATTAATACCAACAACACAAACATCAACAACTGGTCATTTAATAACAAGTATTTATCCTGATTAATACTTGTTTATCATCATCAAGCTTCGTATATGTGATTGGTGAATGATAATACCTGGAGCTCCATTCAAAATTTGATGAAAAACATCTAGTCAACTTATAATATTCATTGAAATTCCTATCTAAATGCCAAGAAGACATCAGTCAATTAGGCTAGATGTAATATTAATAAATAACCCTTCTAAACATCAAGGGATTTTGTTGTTCTGTTCTCTCTACCAAAAGCAGAAAGAAAGAGAGATTATGCAGTAGAATATTGTTAATTACCATTCGAAAGCTTTCATGGGTTCGATGAGATTGACGAGATTAGCATAACCCTTGATGAGTTTCTCAATTTCATCAGATGGGATTCCTTCCTTGAATTTTGCCAGCAATACGTGCTTCACTACTCCCTTTGCTTCTTCCATGAGAACAGTATCTCTCTCTCTCTCTCTCTCTCTGTTTTTGTTTCTTCGAGATTTCTACCGACTCTTAAGGAATGGGGCTTCTTGAAAACCAAGCTGGACGCCTTTTCGACATTTTTCTTCCGTTGCACAAAATCATTTTTAATATTAATACATCAAATAATCCAAAATTATTAAAAAATTAATTTAAGAATTTAATATTCTTACACAAGCCTGCAAGATCACACAAAATCTTATATTTAAGAATTTAATTTGATTTCTTAAATGATCCCGTATCCCAGATCACATTTGTGTGATCCAATTCGATACTAGTAAAGGATTTAAAGGATTTAGATTATACAATTATTGGGTAAATTTATAAGTTATGGAGTTAATTTGGGATGATATTTTTTTTATTAAAACAATATTATTGGTTTCGAAGAAACATATAACTATATTTTCTCAGTTCAAGTGTGGTATATCTAAGTCCCTTGGCTATATCTCTTTTTCTTCCTGTGCAACCGAAAGCTCTATTTTATGATAATGGATGGCTTTTGGTTTTGATTCTCGGTCTGAATTGGGTTTAATCAGATCAATCAAATGATAAATTTATTTGTTAAATTATTTAAATTTGATAAAATTAATATCAAATTGAAACCTAACTTAGTCCATAGTCAATTTTTATCTTCTTTTTTCTTTTTCTATCTTTTTTCTATGTTGTAAATACTCGGTAATTACAGTGTGAGCATCATAAATTCTTTTGATATTTGCTATATATTTTTCTTTTAATATTCTTATACAAGAGTGCAGTATCACACAAAAACTTATTTTGGTTAATTTAATTTGTTCGAGATCCCGCATCTAATATTATAATTATCATAGGATTTGATTTAGTGAAGGATTTGAGTCATTGGATTATAAGGTCAGTTTTCAGGTCATCAAAACAACCTAATTCAAATTTTTTTATTATTTTTATCAAAACAATATCATTTTATTTAAAAAAAATAATGTTTAGTTTTGACTTAGTTAGGTTTTGACCAAGTTTATCAGGTTACATGTCAACCCATCAATCATCTAGATGTAGCTTGGTCAATGTCAACAACAATTTAAATTAATACCTAGGACCAATAAAGCTTCAAGTTATAAATTTACCGAGTTAACTTATTGGACGAACCAAGTTTACTAATTGTTTCCAACACAAAGGGTTAATTCATTTTCTTTTCATTGTATAAATTATAACTTGAGATATTTGATCCGGAATGATATGTTGAATATCAAGATAATTGTTTAACGAAAATGGTGAACAAGATTATCATTTTCCAAAATGTTTCAATTCAAACATTATGAAGTTTTAGAATGAGAATAGTTTACATATCAACGCTACATTATGGATTGAATAATTTTTTAGAGGGAATGTAACAAAAAATATTTAGGTCATAGACAATTATTTAGCTTTGTTATTAAACCTAATCTAGAAGATCAACCTTGAAACCTCTTGATTTGACTTCTTATCTAATTTAAATTTAAAATGAAAATGTGTGATAATGAGCTTGATGTGACCCATTTAACTTAACCTATTAATAGCAATCCGTCCAATTAGTAAAAAAACAAATATGATGATGAAATTGAGAGAACAAAAAAATTTCATGACCCAACTACCTACCTAACCCGAGTTTAAAGTCAAATCGTGTGGGAGTTTCTCCAATATAACCCAGTTGACTTGGCTAATAAAGGAAATCCGGTCAACAGGTAAAAAAATTATGAGAATAAAATTAAAAAAAAAACAAAGAGATGAAATTAAGAGAAGAAAAAAAAAACCTTTCAACTTTACTCTTTGTCTAGCCAAGGTTTAAAATTAAATCACGTGGAAATTACCTTGAGATAATTCAGTTAACTTGGTTAGTTCAAAGTCAAACCAAATTATTATTAAAAAAAAAATATAAAGATGAAATTGAGAAAAGAAACAGACAAGATTAAAAAAAAGGAGAAAAGGAAAAAAAAAAAAAAGAGAGGGTTAAATTGAGGGGGAAAAAGAGAGAGAGCATTGAATGATGAATTTGTATTAACTTTCACGTGTTTTTTAGTATAGTAGGGTAATAATGTTTTTTTTTATAGCAAGAGTAAATTTTTTCGTGTTTCATTTTTTTTAATCAATTTCTCCTATAATTGAAAAAATATTGTCATTTAAAATTTCACTTTCACATCAAATATTAAAAATACATTAGTATATAACAATTTGTATTTAGGTCTAGGAATACACTAGTTGGAATCTCGTGCATTGTTGCTGAAGCAAACTATAGGAAAATACTAGTTATTTAACTCGCACTCTATTGCAGGTTGTAAAAAAAATTTCAAGAAATTACCGGGTATACATGCTACTTCGATGTGTTTTTTTACATAAAAAAATCAAAGAGTAAATCGAAAAGCCTAATTAAATAAATTCATAATTATATATATATATATATATATATATATATATATATAACAAAAAGAAGTTGATAACAATAACTAAAAGAAAAATTAAAAATAAAATAAGAGAAGAATGTAGATTAAGATATTCAATCACAAAAAATGAGGCATCATTCGATTGTGTTTATTGAACTTGTTTATTTAAATCAATAAAAAATAAATCCACACTCTAAAAAACTCAAGACCTAAGAGATAAACACAAATGAAACTAACTGAATAAATTCATACCCTAAAAAAATATTACACGAGGATAAACACATTAGAAATATTATTCAAAAATGAATACTCTTTTTATTTTGAGAAATAAAGTTCATATGTATATATATAAAAAAAGATGAATTAGAATAATATCTTGAAAAATCAAACACAAAAAAATAGTTTAATAAAAAAAACTTATATTAAAAAAAAGACACGCAAAACTTTTGATCTAAGTTATGTGAGTGAGATAAACTCATGAAAAAAAAAATCACAAAACCAATATATATATATATATATATAAACCTAATGTACAATGATAAGATTGTATGAAACTAAATCTCTAACAAATCAAATGTCAAAAGATAAAACAAAAAAAAATCAATCACACAAAAAGATCTAAAATAATGAGGGTGAAAATAAAAAAAAGGAATTAATTAGAGGGTAAATAGAGATTTTTAATTGGAGGGTTAAATTGAATTGAAAAATAGCTTTAACCAAAGGAAAAAAAAAATAAAAAAAATAAGGGTCAAAGTGAGAATAATAAAATAACAAAAACTTTGATTGAATGATGAAATTGAAAGTAAAAAAAGACTTTAACGAAAGAGTCAAGGAAAACAATTAAAAATAAAAACAAATAAGGACCAAAATGAAAAACAAAACATATAAGAAATTGTAATTGAATGACTAAATTGAAAAAAATTTATATAAAAGAAATAAAAACATAATAAAAAATTAAAAGAATGAGGACTGAAATTGAAAAATAAAAAAAAGAGAACAATCGTGCACTTTACCTAGTAGGAGAGAAAAAAGAAAGAAAGAAAAAAAAGAAACAACCATTATTTACAATCATACTACCATACGCTGTTATGTGCCACACCATATAAAAAAGAACATGGTGGCGCATCCACAAAGACAACAGAATATCAGGTTTGATCGTCGAGTGGCATCACACGTTACACCTGAATGGCTTGAACGCCACCCATTCGCTAGCGCTTGCTGAGTACATGCCAACAATGTTTTTTATTAAAAAAAAATAAAATTCAATGTGAAAATATTAAAATGCCCCCATGACCCTGGTAATTACCCAAAAAACTCATGTGAAAGTACATAAGTACCCCCAAATGCAAAGTTTATCTATTGTCTTTTCTATTACCAAATATGTACTTTAATTTTATATGAATAATAAAAAAAAACTAAAAAACACCCTGGTCCAATAGCCTAATAATGTTTTGATCATGGGGTTAAAGAAATATTTTATTGTTCAGAAGTTTATGAAATTTCAAAAAAGCCATTGATTAACAACTCTAAATTTTGTTAACTCTATAGGTAAAATCATATCTTTACCGTGTAAAAAAACTAGACACTCCACGAGCAATATTTTAATAACCAATAGGCCAATAAAAAAAACCAAAGCACCCTCACCCTCAAGGCTTCTTTTTTTTTTTTCCCCACTCAAGGGTAAAGAGGAATATACAAGTGTTACAATAAAGTTATTTTTTTATAATAATTAACTAAAAACTAAAAGAAGCAGCAGAAACTAGCTTGTTTATATGAACAATGAAAGAGATGATGACCTGCTCCCTTTAAAAAATAATTATACCTTCCATTTTTCTTCTTTCAATTAAATCTTTGTATTATTTTTTTATTTTTTTATTCAATATTTCAATGATTTTTTTAGCTCGCTTTTTATAACGATATTATAGTCACAAACATTATTTTTGTGCTCAATTTTGTGAGGATAAATTTTTTTATCAAACTCATTAGAGTCCATGATTCAAATTACGGGTTTGACAGCTTAAGTTATAAAACTCAAATTGATCCAATATATCGTGTCTTAATATTAAAAAAAAAATATTTCATCTTGAATTTTTTAAAGCCAAACTAATTTTTTGATCAGTCATATATGTTCCTTTTGGCTCGCTAAGTCAATCATATATTTTCTCTTTTTTCTCGAATCATTTTTGGTTTTTCTTTAAATTCATCCTTCGATGTTTGATTAATTTTGAATTGATTTTTATAATTTATTTTGAATTATTTTTTACAAGATTATCATATTCTGAATAAATATTATTTTTAATTGGTTTTCATAATTTATTTTAGTTTACTTTCTACAAGTTTATCATATTCTCAAATAAATATTCTAGTATTTAATCAATGCTTAATTTTATAAATGTTTATTTTTGTTGTTATATTATTAAGTAAAAGAAACACAATTATTAAACCAAGTGGAAATCCATAATCTATATTGTTAGTTTGGCAGGTTAATCCGTGAAGATTAAGTTAATTTAATATATTATCATCTAAATATTAAAAAAAATATTATCTTAAATAATATTTAAAACCAAATCATAATTTTTATTAGTCATCAAGTCAACCGGGTTAAGTCAAAACATCTTCCACATGAGTTAAAGTTAAAACTAAGTTAGACAAGAAATTGAATCAAAATGTTTTAAGGTTGACAGTCATGTTAATTCCACAACTTTCACATCTTACTGCTTTTTTTTTATAGATGTAAATTCTCTTTAAATAAAATTATTTAGGAATTTTTCCTAAAAACTATATTTTTTCCTGCTAAATTTAAATTATTGCATTTATTAGGAATATCTATTTTAATTGGTATATAAAAAAAAAAAAAAAACCCGCCGCATTGCTTGACACCCTGGCTAGTCAAGCTAGACAATCTCCCCTGGAGCCAGCCGTCGCCCAACTAACACGCTCATGCTGTGGAGTCTACGCAAAACAGGAAATACTTGCTAATGGAAAGGGAATAAAAGCGTGAAGCGTCCGCGAAGAACTAACTTGCTGCTGAGTCCGATGATTAGCGAATGCATCACGCACCATCTCCAAACTCATTGAACAATCTGAAACTCCACTCTTATGGTAGCAAGACAGGGCAAAAGGATATAGCTGAAATTCCACTCCAAAACCAGGCTTTCAAGCACGTGTGCCTTCAGGAACGCCGGCTGGATAATGTTTCAGACTGCTTCATGAGTAAACATTCCTCAATTATGGAAAATGAATTTGGCTATTCGGTCCTTTGATCAAAGCATCCTAGAAACACTTAATCGATCAACAATCCTTGAGCAACTGTCTATCCCAATTGTGACGTTAGCGATCATACAATAAGATGATCAGGGAAAGAAACATATACGGGGATCCCTATCCCTGACATAAACCAGAGGCCATTTCAAATCCCAAACAGAAAGCAATTTGAATAGCAGGGAAGAAGCAGGGCACTATCTTCCACCATCATTGGCTGCCTGAAAGGATTTAATTGAATCTACAAGGCAGATGCATCGATTAATATCGAATCGAATCGAGCAGCAGTTTTAAGAATTGAATGATTTTAGACTACTACGAAGAGGGAAGTAGCAATGTGAAAACACACCGGAAGTGAGAGAGAACGACCGGTTACACCTTTTATGCAGCAGGCAGCTAGATGACAGGCTTCTTCACAATAATCAGAAAATATAGCTGGGACATTCATCTCCTTTATCAGTTCCTGGCATGCTCATTTCATCAACCAGAATAGAATGAGGGCTTAATACTCGAATCATCTTTAAAAAAAAACAAAAAATGTGAAAAGTAGCAGCTTCCTTGCTAGGATTTTCTCGCACACAAATGCACCGAAATTAGATAAAGAAAAATGCTTAAGAGTATCGATGACATACAATGGTAGGCAACCAACTAGGATAAGCAGCAATTCCAGCATTTGGAGCAATTATTAAATGAGGAGACAAATCCTGTGAACAATACATCGTAAGAATAAGAGAGAAGTACCACCTCTTTAAACAAATTATCAATAACACATGCAAATAGAACAAGGTGATAAATGTTGATGTGATGTTGAACAAAAAAGAGATAGAGAAAGATTGAAGGGTAGAGATGATGAAGAAAGCTAGGCAACAGAGAGACTGAGAAAATGCAGTTTCAATAACATCCAAAGCTGTCTCAAATTTTAACATTAGATGCTTTATACAGAGGCACCAAAGAACGGGGGTCCTCTATCAGTATGGATATGAATATATTTTCAGAGACAAATGGGAAGAAAACCTCAGCTAAATCCCTGTAACGTTCATGGTATAATCCGCTGCGAAGCTGTAGGGTCACTGATGTAGATTTACTGGTGACTGCAATCTGGCTGAGATTCTCACTTGAAAAATTGCAAATGCAATCTGCATCCAGGCATCGAGCATAACTACATAGAATAATCTTCTCACCATCCCTGTTCATGAAGATTAAAAAACAAAGAATATATCATGAGCCGCTGTAAGCATACCAATTTTGGTTCAACAAAGAGATTGCCACATAGCAGATGTATTAATACTTAGGGTTTCATTACATAGAGAATTTCTGCTAAGGTTTAGCAACCCCATCAGGTATTGATTTATGGACATACCATATAACAGAAACCTTAACTAGTTATAAACATGAATACATAAATTTGTTAAAAGGCAATAAGAAGAAGATTAGAGAACTAATTAAGCATGAACACCTCACCCAAGCAAACCTCAATATAAAGAAAATCAAGAATGCGAAACCCCATAGTGAGGTAAGGCTCCACACATAATTAATTGAAGGGAAAATTACATTTAACATGCTACAGTTTGGTCCAAATTGCGATTACCCACTATAGTTTAAAAAATTACTATTTACATCTTGGGTCAACAAAAGTTTTCAAATCTAACAAATTGACCATAATACCATCATATATTTTACCAGTGCAATCTTTGCTTCGCTTCAAGACTGTTTCTAAACATTGGTTTCATCTCATTACAAGCTCCAACTTTATTGATAACCATTACCAACATCCCTCAAACCCAAAGCTCTTTGTCATGCTCTCGCTACGGTGAGAATTATATAGCATATCAATGCTTCCCGGCAGAACAAATATAGATTCACATTGGACGTAGAGAAGTTTGCCGCAGGAATTGTGGGTTCTAGTAATGGTTTACTTTGTTTAAGTATCCATTCAAAGATATCTAATTGTAACGCTCATATAATATGGAATCCAGCAACAAGACAATATTGAGTTACCTTCTCATGAGAAAAATGGTTTCATTCAAGCTAAAGGGTTTGGTTTCCATCATGGTATAAACCACTACAAATTGAAGGGCCAGCTGGAAGCTAAGGTTTTTATAGATACCCAATTTGGTTCTTCAGAAGGATTTGTGTAAATATTTGATTATTTATCAATCACTATGCATTAATGTAATTATAAACTATCTACATGTGAAGGGACTAGCAAAAGAAATGTGAGTCTTTCAATTTGTTCTATTTGTTTCGCCTATAGTTGCTTCTATAATTATTAAAACGAGAGGCAATAATTTATTTACCAATACATGTTCACAGGTGCTTTCCAACTTCCTTGATAAAAAAAGGAGGACCTAGTTCATTGATTTGGTATAAGATTGCCTCTGCAATAAATGGCTTGATGCTCCGAAAAGCCATATGGCGTTTGATAAAATTCCAATACCAAAATTTATGCTCAAGAGTTCACTGGTTGAAGACTTATTTGAGCATAGATTGTGGATGGATATGAAGTTTATTGGCTTTGATTCAAATGGGTTATATGAAATTGAGGTTAATTTTGCATTGCAGACAAGGCATTTGATGAAATGACACCATGAAAGTTTTAGCTCTAAAGAAGGTTGTGATATTAGTTTGATGGCAAAGTAGTAATTATCAATTTAATGGCAAGGTTGTAATATTAATATTGCAATGGTTATTTAGTCATTAAAAGGAAAATAACGGCAATCATGTAAATAACCAAACATTTTTTGTTGACTATTTTGGATAAGGATGTTAAGTTTAATGCACTAATAAAGTCCGGAATGTAAACTGTAATTTTTCAAACTATAACAGGTAATCGTAATATAGATCAAAGTACCGGATGTTATTGGTAATTTTCTCTTAATTGAATAAACATAAATCCTCACATTGAACTAGTGCAATGGGAATTGACACACTACTCAAGAGAACATGAGGAGGCCCTCACCACAATCAACAAGGCTGACTTGCACTTACCAAAAACAATCACAACTAAATACTCAAAGATATGATGATCAAGTTTGCAACTGACCTTTGTTGTGGAATTGCAGGTCCAATAAACTCTATATGAACTTGCACACCAGGGAACAGAGCAAGCAACTCTCCAAAGGCAGCAAGTTGTAGAAGCTCCTTTTCAGGCCCTATTGAGATTCAATTAAAAAAAAAAACTCAAATCCAGAAAATAGCAAATATAATACTGTACAGTGTAGAGGTCATTGTGTTCAGAGAAGTGGCTGCTATTAAAAAAGAAAAGCCAAAGAAGTAAATATCCCCATCTTTATAACTCATAATAGAAGACAAGCGGAAGAGAAGTTTAGCAAATTCAATAGCCACACACCTTAATGTCAATACCTTGTTATTTACCAAAAAAGAAGGGTGCCTTGACATGGAAAACCATACTTTGTCTGATGCATATGACTGAATACAATTTCCAAGTTCCAGATGAATGAAAGCAATGATGATAATGATCATTAAAGAATTGGATTGTGCATCAACGTCCAATTATGGGAAAAGAAAAGGTTTTCATCACAACAATTATTTATTTAGGGTACCTCATTTCTTTTTTTCTCTTTGAAATAAACCACGAGCGAATATATAATATACAATTTCCAAGTCCTAGATGAATGAAAGCAATGATGATAATGATCATTAACGAATTGGATCGTGCATCAACGTCCAATTATGGGAAAAGAAAAGGTTTTCATCACAACAATTATTTATTTATTTAGGGTACCTCATTTCTTTTTTTCTCTTTGAAATAAACCACGAGCGAATATATAATATACAATTTCCAAGTCCTAGATGAATGAAAGCAATGATGATAATGATCATTAACGAATTGGATCGTGCATCAACGTCCAATTATGGGAAAAGAAAAGGTTTTCATCACAACAATTATTTATTTAGGGTACCTCATTTCTTTTTTTCTCTTTGAAATAAACCAAGAGCAAATATATAATATTGTCAGCCCCCCATCTCCCCTCTCTATGGGGCGGGAGTTGGAAACTCAATTGGCCCAAATATATTAAGAGCTTCATGATGTAAAATGAAACAACATGCTACCAAACATTGTAGTTCATTCTTAAAAGTATTATATTGTCCCTGATATGTAGTCTTTCCTTCATTTATTCTGTTGGCTGGGGGAGGATCCAGAAAACACATGGTGAAGATCAAACTACTCCTTGATGAGAAACAATACGCCACATTAACAAGAAAGCATATATTCACATCTCTATAGCTCATGGACATGTAAGGAACATCAACCTTAATAAACTTGGTTCCTAGGGCCAAAAGGTCCAACTTTTCAACTTAATCTTATGCAATCTTGTGGGTCAAAGTCAAAATCCTGTTAGTTGATATAACAGATGAATTATAACATCGTTGTTGTTCAAAAACAGGACAGGTATGGGGTTAATTCAATAGAAGTTGCACATAAAGTTAGTAAAAATCATGTGATGGTGTATGTTGCATAAAGAAAAGCAAGAGAAAGTATCACTAACATTTCAGAAAAATCATCAAGCTTCTATACCACAATACTTACCAAGATAGTGTATGCACAATTTACGAGTTTCAACAGTCGAGCTCCATGCACAAGCAATATGAGCAGCATGGTAAATTGTAAGTGGCTGAAATATAGAAATAAAGATCAATTACCTCATCTGTGTGTCTATAATGGAGGCACTAAAAGTAACTTGTGGTCATTTCTTTTATACATTTACTTTATTTGTTGAAATTGTGTTTTAAACTTTATACTCATAGATCCCAAGGGGATGCTTACAATTTAGTTTCCTTAACAAACGCACTTTCACATTAAATCAACAGCAGCAGATGCAAATTTTGGTCATAAACAGCAAACAGAACTTAAACCCACAGATCTTGAGCTTTAAAATAACAGAGAAAATTTCTCAAGGACATATAGATAATTTTTAAAAAAATCCACTCTGGAAACCTAAGCATTCAAATGCAGACAACTCTAAACCTAAGTGCTTGATTGCAGCATTAAGTCTTAATCATATTAAGAGCAAAGAAATCATAGAATTAGCATCAATTGAGGAACAGCTTTACAAATCCCCTATCTCAACTAGTTACTAACACCACACATTTCATACCCAGTGAAGAAGTAAAGCAACGGGTGAATGAAGAGGAATGCACCTCCACTCATAGTAATCAAACCAACTGCTTAAACACTCTGATATTGGAGATATGGGCCCTGCATAATCATATGAAGAATTATACAGCCATCAAACTACAACCAAAAGGAAAAAAAAAAAAAAAAAAAAAAAAAAAAAAAAAAAGAAAGAAAGAAAGAAGGTAGGAACAAAATACAATACCACGGCACGGGCATAGGTCACCTAAGAGATTCCAACCACCATCCTTTGACCTATCAATGATATAAAATACATAACAACATTTAAAATGAACTCAAATAAATCCTGAGTAGTTTGTCAATTATGATAGCTGCCTGCAGTGATTCATGTGCTATCAAATATCTTTCTTGGGGCTTTAACATTTTGCACAAACAAGTCCTCAAGGGGCGTAGCATGGTGGCAAAGGGTTTGAGATTTGTATAGCAGGTCTCAAGTTCGAGTCAGGGTGTGCACCTCTTGTAAGAGCCTAGAACAACCGGGGTTTTACCCACTCACTTGGGCCCACAAAGTGCGCTTTCCGGGGAGTGGGGTTTTCTCGAATCCAAAAAAAAAAAAAAAATTGCACAAACAAGCACTGAAAATTGCTAGAACTGTCCAAACAGAGGCTTTCCTTTGTGACATGTACAATAATTCAACAAAAGAGCAGGTCTAAAATACACAATGAGCACATCTAAGATACAAAGTTTTCCTAGCTAGAACAAAAACTGAGAAATCTTTTTAATCTATCCACATAGATGGAGCCCATTGGGATACATTTTTGCCTTTATTGTTTGTGTATAAAGTACTTTTTCAGAATCGTCAATCGTTTTAGATTTCAACCTGACATCTCTTAGGGTTGCTTTCCCAAGAACTTGTTTTTCTTAACTGACGCGATGTTAACATGCTTTCAGCTGGTGTTAAAATCATGCTTTCAGTTTGCCTAGCTAGCTTCATGTTATCCTTCAGTTATTAGAGATTTTCTGTCGTGGACTTTCGTAAGGCAAGAACCATTCACATTTATAAGCACTGCTGAGGAGTAACAGTAACCTCAAAGAATCAAAGGAAGCTAGTGATGATGTTGCCTCCTCAGAGTCAAAGCAGCAGCATTCATGCATCCACATTCCAAGTTGATGGATGCCTCTTTTGCTCAGGAATGAACACCTACTCCCTGGTTTTTCACACACCTGTCTTTTGGTAAGTTAGCACATTTAAAAAACTTATTTTGTAAAACAACACAAACGCTTAAATGTTTAGGAGAAAGCATATTGTTTTGGTAAGTCATCTGCAACTCGTGAAAATAAACTAATTTTTTAATTATTTTTTTAATTGTGATATTTAATATCTTTTTTTCTGTGTAAGAAAAGAAAAGCACTTAAAAAACAAAAATAAAAACAAGTGCAGTGCCTACCTGAGAAGTGGCTGTAGCTTCTTGAGAAAAAGTAAAAGGGAAATCATTTAAGACATCTACACGCTTCATTTGTTGCTCTAATCTTTCACACTCTTCTTTATGCTCATTCCAGTGCGACATCTATGGCAAAAATAAAAAATATATCCTTCAAATTACTCCAGGTAAAAATAAAAAGATACATTTGAGGTTACCTGATGAGAGACCGAGCAATAAGCAACTGCGCCACAGCGACCGCAGCGTCTGCGAGCTGAGCCTATACACCGAGTTCCACGCCCCTTTCCGGCGCACTCCATCACCGATTCCTCTCAGCTAAGCCAGTCGC